>PITA01000572.1:0-153063 GCA_004023965.1 Spilogale gracilis
GCATCATTCATTTCCCTTATTCTGTTTTCTTGGGATTTTAGTTGTTTGCTCCAAGACTTCTCTTGCTCCTCCTTCCTATTCCGTGTGTCTTCTAGATCACTGATACGATCTTCAGCTTCACTTACTCTGGCTGTTAGCATATTTAAATTAGATTGCATCTCGTCTAAAGCCTTTCTAACCTCAGCTTTCACTTCTGTTATTATGGCTTCCACTTTGAGACTAATGTTCTTTTCTAAATTGACTATTGCTTGGACTATTGCTGCCCTGAATTCCATATCTGTCATATTGTTTATGTTCATTTCTAGTAAATCTGTGGCCGAGGTTGCAGTCTCAGGGTTCTTCTGTTGGGTGTTCCTTCTCCGAGTCATTGTGGCGAGGAGTGGTTGAGGGGGTGTATGACTAAATATATCAGGCACTCTAGATCCACTTTCTATTTTATTCACCTACCCACTGGTATTCCACCCACTCAGCACCACATGCCTACCTCTGATGTAGATCCACCCATCACTGTTGAAGATAGTTTGCATCTCGGCATAATGATTAAGAACTCTCATACATGCTTGCACAAAGGGTTGAGGAAAATGGCATAGTCACCTAATGCTGGAATTACTGGAATCCCTAGGGAATTAGTAATTCGAGCATTTAGAAAGGCCATCTTTCTCATCAGATGAACTAAATGTTGGGTATGTTCAAGTGTGTTATGATAGATGCCCCCCCAAAATAACAGCTACAATTATGAAGTCAGTACAATATAGCAAATACTTTAAAAAGTAGGGACTTAATACATAGCACAGTGGTTAAGAATATGGCTTCTGGAGCTAGGCTACTGGAATTCAAATCTCAGCTCTGCCAACTACCTGAAGTGTGTGAAGAAGCAACTTCTCTGTGCTTCAGCTTTCTCATCTATAAATGGAATAATCATCACACCGACTCCCCAAAACTGTGAGGATCAACTGAGTTAATACAAACAAAATGCTTAGTACAGTGCCTTGCACATGGTAAGCACTTAAATATTAGCTGCTAGTACCTTAATTTTTACTAAAAATACATATTTGGTAAGTGAAAGAATGACAACTAAATTTTTACACTTTAGAAAACTGAGGCTAACTGAAGATTCACTATCATTCTTAAAGTTGTTGCTTCACCGTTTTGTACCACACTTCCTTGGAACTTCTATACAATGTAATTTTATAATTATTTTTTACTCAAGGAAAGATTTTACAAATCTGTCCTATTTCATTAGACTATCTGACCAACAGGATTGCCATTACAAACATGAGAGGAATAAGAAAGAGTGAACAGAAAGAGTGAAGAAATTATAAAGGAAATCTCCATCTTTTGCCCATTTTTACCATCTGGAAACTGATGAGATGGAATCATATCTGAGCCAGCAAAGAATCCTGAAACTTCTGACTGGGTGGCAGCTTTCATTCGGGTAGTCTTCTTTTCCCCTTGTTTCCCTTTGGCCCAGAATCTCATCTTAGCTCTCTGAGGTCTATTTTTAAAAATAAAGGTAAATATGGAAATTAGTATGTTGCAGTGACAATATTTGTCCATCATTTTGAGCTATATAAAGACCTTTTATATGTATTACTTTCACTTAAGTTTACTTAAGTTTCATACTTAAGTTTAATCATACTTAATCTTCAATTTCATATTTAAATTTCAATCTGGAAGGGAGATGGTTTTCTCATCTTGAATACAAGAAATACTAAGTCCCAGAGATGGTAAATAATACTCTGAAAGGAAATGGCTTAAAAGCAGTGAAACAAGAATTCCAGCTCAGGTTTTCTGATTCTTAAACTGCTATCTTTTCATTCTTGTCCTCTTTCCAGCTTGGACTTAGCATAAACAACTTCACAACAAAGAAAATACTTCTTAAAACATAACTGATATCCTATAACTCTAAAACATATTAGTTTACCTTTTTGGGAAGGGGTAATTTCCTCTATTCTTTATCCTTATGTATGCCCATTTTTATATCACTGTAATCATGATGAAGATACAATTTTAAACCTTTCCACTTACCATTATAATGGTTTTAATGTGACTATTTTATACTTAGAGGTTATCAATATTATTAACAAAGTTAATATATCAATATTATTAACAAATATTATTTGAGTTATGATTTTGCTCCAGACACAAGTGCTTTGCTTACCTTAACTTACTTATAAAAACAAGTTTACTTTCAAACTACTATAACCATTATATACCTGGAGGCTTAAACATTAGGTAACTTTCCCAAAATTACAGTGAATGACAAAGCTGAAAATGCGTAACTACTTTGCTCTATGGCCTCACTGTTACTGTTTATATATTCTCTCTCAATAAATAAAGCAAAAAACCACGACAGCTCACGTAACTGATCATATACCATGCATCCTAACCCTATACTAGGAGCTTATTTGTGCATTCATTTTCTTCTTTGTATATTCATTCAATCAAAAAAACATGAGCCAGGCACTACATGCCTTTATGCCTAATTTTCACACCTACTAGGATAAATAGCTCTTCTTATCCTTACTTGCTGCACATGAGCAAACTGAGGCCTGGAGGGTTAATAGAGCTGGAAGTTAAAATCAGGTCTATCTGGTTTTGAAATCTGCATCTTTTTTCATTGTTCCTTTTTTTCAAAAGCCTATTACTATACTTATGCATCTCAAGAGTGTAAAGAAAAGTTGTTCATTTGGCTTATTACAAATGACAGCACCCCTTTGCCATTCTCATTCCCTTTTTTTTTTTTTTTAAGATTTTGTTTATTTGACAGAGTGAGACATAGCAAGAGAGGGAGAGAGAGTGGAAGAAGCAGGCTTCCTGCTGAGCAGGGAGCCCGACAGGGGGCTTAATCCCAGGACCCTGGAATAGAGACCTGAGCCAAAGGCAGACACTTAATGACTGAGCCACCCAGGCGCCCCTCTCATTCCTTTTCTGCTCCTTGGAGGAAACCCTTTTAAATTGATTTAACCGACTTTTTAATATTTACCATACTTATATTGCTGTCATATTTGCAACCAGAAGTAATGATTAAGCATGCTCCAACACTTCTGTTCTCCACCCTCCAAAAAGACAGGTGTATCCCCCCAAAACAATCAAATGGTAATTTGAGTTATCTCAATATACAGTACTTTCTTATAGTAATAGTCACTATTTTTAATATGCAAATAATATTCAAATGGAGACACTCAGTTCCCTGCATAACCTGTTTTTTTCTAGAGTTAATAAGTGTTTTGCTTTACACTTGCTCATTTATCTGCATACAGTTCACCTTGAAATGTTTCCCTAGTTATATGCATGCCCTTTCAACATATTCAAACAAAATAGGTACTCCATTTCTTTAAGAAACCTCTCCCAGAGCTTTCCAGCCTGCTCCAATAGGCAAGCCACCTTCACCATCATCATGGAAATTCCTTTTGTCTCTATGGTTTTATAATGAAATGCCTTTTAGTATGGGTCTGTTTCCATCCATTATATTGGGCAATCAATCACTGGACCCTTTGGATCTGGAAACTCATGTCCTTCAGTTCTATGAAATTTATTTGAATTACTTTATTAATGATGTGTCCTTGTTTTCTTTGTTTTTTCCAGATCTCCCATTAGTGGCTCACTGGATCTCCTGAACTGCTACTCTATTTTATCTTTTTGTATTTAAAAATTCCAGTTAACGTATAGTACAATATTAATTTCAGGTGCACAGTATAGTGATTCAACACTTCCATATAACACCTGTCGCTCATCACAAGTGCACTCCTTCATCCCCCTCACCTATTTCCCCCATCCTCTACCCACTTCCCCACTGGGACCCATCAGTTCTCTATAATTAAGACTCTTTTCTTAGTTTGTCTCTCTTCCTCCCTTTTTCCCCTTCACTCATTTGTTTTCTTTCTTAAATTCAACATATGAGTGAAATCACATAGCATTTGTCTTTCTCAGACTCATTTTGCTTATTAGCACAGTATTCTCTTTTTCAAATAATTTGTTTTACTTTATTTTTTCAGTGTTCCAAGAAGCACAGTATTTGCTAGCTCCATCCATGTCCCTGCAAATGGCAGGATTTCAGTCCTTTTGATGGCTGAGTAATATTCCATGGTACATATATACCATATATCTATTTGTCAGTTGATGGGCACTTGCACTGTTTCCATAATTTGGCTATTGTAGATAATGCTGCTATAAACATCAGGGTGTATATCTGTATCCTTTGGGTAAACACCCAGTAGTGCAACTGCTGGGTCATAGGGTAGTTCTATTTTTAACTTTTTGAGGAACCTCCATATTGTTTTCCAGAGTGGCTCTACCAGTCCCCATTCCCACTAGCAGTGTAAGAGGGTTCCCCATTCTCTACATCCTCACCAATACCTGTTGTTTCCTATGTTGTTGATTTTAGTCATTCTGACAGGTGTAAGATGACATCTCACTGTAGCTTGATTTATATTTCCCTGGTGATGAGTGATGTTGAGCATCTTTTCGTGTGTCTGTTGGCAGTCTGCATGTCTTCTTTGGAAAAATATCTATTCATGTCTCCTGCCCATTTTTCAACTGGATTATTCATTTTTTGAGTGTTGAGTTTTATAAGTTCTTTATATATTTTGGATACTAACCCTTCATCAGATAGGTCATTTGCAAGTATCTTCTCTTAGATAAAACTAACAAACTCAGTGAAGTCAAAGGATGCAAAATCAATGTACAGAAATCTGTTGCATTTCTATATACCAGTAATGAAGCAGCAGGAAAAGAAGTAAAGGAATCAGTCCCATTTCCAGTTGCACCTAAAACAATAAGCTACCTAGGAATAAACCTAATCAAAGAGGTGAAAGATCTATATTCTGAAGCCATAAAAAGAACTTATGAAAAAAACTGAAGATGACACAAAGAAATGGAAAGACATTCCATGCTCATCGACTGGAAGAACAAATATTGTTAAAATGTCTATACCACCTAAATCAATTTTCTTATTTTTTCTTGTCTCTTCCATTTCCTTGTCTTTTTGCTCAACCTTCTAAGATATGCCCTCAACTTTCTTTCCAACTATTCTAATTGTTTCTCCATGCTATCATATTTTTAATTTTCAAAGGTTCTTTTTATAATGAATGTTTCTCTTTCATGCAGTTATATTTATTTATGCAGAATCTGTTGGTTAGTTTCATTTGTCTGTCTGGAAGTTTTCTTTCCCGTTCATCGTTCTTCCAAGTTGTATTTTGTCCATTAATTTTAGTTTCTTTGATATAAGGTGTTCCTCCAAATGTGGTAAAAAGTGGTGTTAAGAAATAAAACGAAACACTGTTAGGAAGTTGTAGTATGCATTGGTGGAACTTCCAAACTGGTTTTCCTTGTATGATTTTCTGGCTAGTCCATTTTGTAGGGAGAACCCTTGATAACAATATCTCTAGATCTTCCCCTGAGGCCTACAAAAGTCCCAAAGACTTTTTGAACCATCTGCTTAGGGAAATGTGAAATGTAGAAACTGAGTGGGAGAAAAAATTAGGGGAATCTTAACATTCAGTATATAAACATTCATTAAATCTTCTTACTCCAAATATTACGTAAGTCTTCAAATATATCTGAGAACCTCCAAGAACAGAGATCTTCTATTTTATCCTTTCCAGAGAATAAATCTCTAGCTTTCTGCCAGCATTGGGGAAGATCAGTCAGCCAGATGCTTCTTACTCAGGTTTACCCAGTTGGTCTCGGATTCAGCTTTCTCCTATCTATGAAGACATTTAAAATTTGTCTATTTACTTTTTTATTACTGTTGTCTCCAGTTGTCTTATTGTTTGTTATTGTTTGTCCTGCATAAGTTTTGTCATTTTAACAATTCTGGAGGAAGAAGTAGACATTAAATTTATATATTTAATCTGCTATCTGCAGCCATTTATCTTTCTACTACGGTACATCTTTTTCCAAAAATTTGATCTTTAGCATAATCTGCTCTGAATTTATGCCACTACAGATATTGGGGAAATGGCCTTTAATAGGATTAAGAACCAGAAAGATTTCAGTGTCATCTTCAAGTGTTCAGAGAGGGTTCAACTGCCTTACATAACATAATAAGAGACACAGATATTTACCTGACAAATAAGAACTCCATATACTCTCTAAAAGGGAACAGAATTATTTCCTGAAAGCCTTTTTTCCAGTTCCATTTATAAAACACTTAACACAGAACAGAATCCAAATCCAAAGCTGGGAAATATTTTCACTCTCATCTGATTTAATTTCCTTTCTCTTACAACAAAAAAACCACAAATGATATAATGATTTAAAGACTCTCCTCAAATCGCACGGCTAAACTAACAGAAAGATAAAGCTCATCATGTAAATCTGAATTATCATGTGCCTGTCATATAGTAGGTACTTAATATTTGTTGAAAGATAGATAAATTTCAAATTATACCTTATATCCGAATCTGAAGCCTTCTGCCTCACTGCCAATTTTGTAATCTCTCCTTGAGACATAGTCTTATGAAGCTTTGTTTCTTCATCAACTGAAGAAAATCGCTGTGACGTCTGTAATAATTAGATACATGAAATACTTTAAAGCCATGTAACTAACTATATCATGACACTGTAATTAAAACTCAAGTTACAAATTGAAAATTACAGCTATTAAAAATATATAAAACTACATTCATATTATTCAGTCATTCAATGAAATAAAAGAACCTACTAAAAACTTTATTAACTTCCTAGAATAATCTGAAGTAAAGAGAACTTGAGTGAATGAAATGCTGAATAGGACCTACCAGAGTTCAATTTTTCCGACAACTTAGCAATATCAAATGGAAAGGTAAGAAAAAAGTCAAAGCCAACTAAAGATACAGATGAAAGATCCAGAGTCTGATAAATCTAGAATACGAAGTATAGTCTTTCATGCCTCTTTTTATATGTCCCTACAAGTAGTAATTACTTTTGTGGCCTAACTTGCTACTATAGATTTTTATTATACCCAGTCAGGATTTAAGAAAGGAAAATTAAAAACAAACAAACAAACAAACAAAGGACCAAACAACTGAAGGTAGTTATCATCACTAATGCTCTAAACTATAAACAACTCACATGGCTTTATCAAATTGGGAACTGAATTTCAATTGGCAATTCTTGTTCCATGTATTTACAATGTGCTCCTTTAAAGAAAATCCTACTCAGAAGAGAAAATTTCTTGTTACCTATTCAGATCCTTTCCTAATATTTCATTTTTCTATAATTATAGTATCTTTGCTTTAGCCTTTTAGTCTGCTACAAGAGGGACCAATCTTATCCTCTTGCTTGAAACAACCAAAACTAAAACCAAAACCCAGACAAAACAGTAAGAACCAGCAGTTATCAGGGTGATAGACAGTCATTCTCAAGAGGTGGGAAACAAAGGAAGTGAGTCCTTCATCTGCCTCAGCTTAGTACCTTGAGACAGTTTCCAGACTATAACACAGATAGCGGGGAGAGAGGGTTCCAGGTGAACTCTGGCAGACTCTCTGAGTTGAACACATCAAGTTGAAAGTCCAGAGAGACTAGAGACCGAGGGGGCGGAGAGAGAGGGAGAGAACTGAAGAGGAAAGAGATGCACAAATGAAGAACTGTGAGGTCTGCAGAGGGTATTTAGCTGAGTACTAATCAACACTTCCTTGTCGGACAACTACCCAACACAGGCAAAGGACCACCTGAAAAGATTAAAGATAAGAGTGCCCAGCACTTACAAAAAGCCAGTAACAGTGTGTGTGCCCGAGGGTGAGAATATGTGACTTCACGCTTCCCAGGAGACTGGGTGAACATAGCAGCATGTTGCCTCAGCAGTCAAGAATCAGTGATAGTCAAAAATACCCCAGGTGGAAACTGCTGTTTGGACCTAACAAATCTTAGTTTAATTTAATAAAGCCCATATATAAAGTGTACAAAATGATTTGATTTACATATAAATATTAAAATGATTACTGTAGAATGATTAGTAGATCTCTTCCCATTGTTTCTTTCTCCCCCTCCGCACCCCCTTTCTTCCTCCCCCACCTCCTCCTCCTCCTCTTTCTTCTTCTTTGGTGGTAAGAGCACCTGAAATCTATTTCCTTAGAAAATTTCCAGTATTCAATACAATGAGACTAACAAATGCTTAAGAACAAACTGCTTCCATAACCAAGCTCTGAAATATTACTAGAACATCACAGTCTCAAAAATATTAATCAAATGCAAATGTATCCACAGCACCAAATAAGACAAAATTTATGTCAGGCATCCAATAACAAATAACTAGGCATGCAGAGAAATAATAATATATGACTGACAAAGAGGGAAAAAAGTCAATCCATCTAGAGTGACTCAAAATTGACACAAATAATGAGCACTAGGAGATCAGAGAACTAAAGGGAAAGGACTTAAAGTTGCATGTGATTCAACGTGACATAGTTTTAAAGGCCCTGCTTCTAAGGAAAATGAAAGTACTAAAGAACAAAGGTGTGCCTTTTGGAGACTGAGTAGTGAAGAAGAAAAGAAATAAAAGGGGACAATTTAGGCAAGGCAAAATAAAAGCAAAAAACACAGTGCCTCTGACACACACACACACACACCTCTGACACACACACACACACACACACCCTAACAGACTCCAAACAGGCTGCCTGCAAAAAAAACTTTTCTTTTTTACACTGACAGAAGAGGAAGCTCTTGAAATCAAGTTATTTATAAACTATCCCAAATGCACAATATGAATAAATTAAGACAAAATCTATACAAGGTACAATAAGAAAACAAAGAAAATTAGAACCAAAACAACTTACATGATTAACCCATTCATTTCCCACCAAACATACAAAAACCAAGCATGAAGCAGAAAACTGTTAATTAAAAAATGAATTAAATAACCTCATATATATGAAACACCATACTGAATCAGGAAAATTCAAAAATTAAAAATAGAAATGAATCCCCCTTCCATCTCAATAAAGGCCAGGAAGGAATGAAAGGAGTTGAATGAACTCAGGAAAGAAATAAAAAGATAGTGAAGAATAACTTAGAAGATGCCCTAGGGAGAAAAACTGCAAATGCAGATTTAAAGGGGCTGAACAATGGCAGGAAGATAATAAAGAACAGAAAGTGGTATAAAGAAATAAGTAAAAAAGAGGGAGAACATGGCTGAGATGGAAGACAGGAAAAGAAGAAAAAAATTATTTATAACTGGATCCCCTAAACAAGAAAAACAAAATAATGGGATGCAGTATTTAAAACTGTAATCGTGAAAGTGTTTCAAACATAAGGCAAAAACAGAATCTATATGTATAAGTATATATAAAATTATATGTTCTGATAAGGAAAGTATAAATAAAGGCCTAAAAAGCACAAGAGAGGAAAAGTAGAGACAAGAATAATTCATCAATAGTTGTGTCAAATAGATGAGAATTAAAAAATACTATAAATGACTAATTTGAGAATAACTGATTAAATTAAAATACAGTAAATTAAGAGAGCTTTAAAAGTCATATACAAACCAACAGAAAAAGAACCCTTCCATATCAAAAGAAATTTAAAAAAGTAAAACAGCAAAAAAGTAACATGAGCACAGCAAATTTAACATAACACAAAATAACATAAAATTATAAGAAAGATAATTGATACTGCCTCTATCAGTTAAATTAATAAGTAGTAATAGATTTAACCCATCTATAAGGCAAAAAATTTTTTATTTTGGCTCACAAAGTAGGAACCAACTACACTGCATACAAAATACACATCTAAAACAAAAGGATCCAGAGAGGCTAAAAGTAAAAGGATGAGAACAAGTATTTCATGCAAATGGAAATAAGAAAACACAGGCTGTGATATTATGTTTTAAGTAGAATTCAAGCAAAAGCACTGAAAGTAACAAAGCCAAAACTTTAACAAAACATTCTCTATATAAGACAGACCAAATGTACAAAAAATAGTAAGGATACAAAAGACAACATAATCAGTAAGGAAGAGATTATGGTCATATACTAAAATTTCACATTCTGAATACAGAATACACCTACTTAAAAAATACACATGGTACTTTCTCAAAAACTGACCACATGTTAACAAAAAAAATAACCAGGACATGTGATCATTATAAATCATTAATCACAACACAGTAAAACTAGAAATTTAAAAAGTTGAAGAATAAAAATGTTCTTCCTCTGAAATATGAAAAGATTTTTATTTGAACAAGGTTTGGGTAAAAAAAATACAAACTGAAATTACAGATTTTCTCAAAAAATAATTAAAAACTTAATACACATTAGAATAAACAAGATACACCAGAAGTAGTGATCAGAGAAAATTCTCAGCCTTAAAAATCTGTATCAATAAACTTAAATAAATGAATTAAATTCCCCCACTTAAAAGGCAGAAAAATAAGACAGTAAATTTAAAAAAAAAAGGAAATAAATAATAAAGGTGAAGCAAAATTCAGTGGAGAATGGGGGTGGGGGAAACTAGGGATAATAAATCAAAATCCTATTATTTTAGAAAAAATAACAAAGACATGTGACTAGCTAACTTAAATAAAAAAGGTAAAACCACAAATCTACAAAATACGAAATTACAGAAGGGAAATAACCACACTGAAGCAGAATTTTTAAAAAATCATGAGACTAATTTCCAGATTGCTATGCAAATAAATCTGGAAAGTTAAATGAAATGAGTAATTTCATCAGAAAAAATTATTTACCAAAATTGACTCCAATAGATAGAAAGCCTACAAGACTAATTTCTCTAGAAGAAATACAGTTAATTTTCAAGGAATTATGCCACAAAAAAAAAAAATCACAGGGAAATTCTACCAAATCTTAAAAGAGCAGAGAGAGTGTGTGTCAGCAGAGGTCCCTGAACCTTTTGGGGGACAATAAATACACTTATAAAGAGCAAATGTAAGGGCACCTGGGTGGCTCTATCTGTTAAGCATCTGACTTCAGCTCAGGTCATGATTTCAGGGGGCTGGAACCCAGAACCTATGTTGGGCTCCCTGCTCGGCAAGGAGTCTGCTTGTCTCTTTCCTTCTGCCTCTCCCCCTGCTTGTGCTCTCTCTCTCAAATAAATAAATAAAATCTTTAAAAAAGAAATTTATTAATTAAGATAGATAGAGAGATAGACAGATAGACAGACAGATAGATACTAAATGTATTCAACAGGATAGCTGCTGCAGTGGTACAGCCAATCCAAACCTTTTATGTCATAAACTCTGTTCAATATCAACCAGATTTCCAATTTGCAATAACCATCTCAAAATCACTCGTCCAGGTTCTAAAATTCCATAAACATTCTCTCCCGGCCTCCCCTTTCTGAGAAATTCCTAAGACTCAGTCAAAGTAGATTTTCCTTTACTGTAAAACAAGCTAAAAAACTTAGCCTTGCTCAATCAGTAGGTTTTTCTGGCAGTTTTTTGTGGAGTGAGCAGTGGAGAGAAGGAAAGTTCAACACAGATAAGGACTGGAGAGTATTTCAGATAACAACAAATAGAAACAGGAGTATAAGAAGTGATAGCAGTTTGGGGGATAAAATGAGAAATTTATCATACTGGAGATAAGGAAGACAAATTTTGGAGAGCTATTTGGGAGTCATGGCCATAGAGATGATTGTCAAGGGATAACAGACAAAACTATAATGTTACCTATACCGATTCTACTAATAAGGAAAAGAAATAATGTAACTAACTCATTTACCATCTAAAATACTGAGAGACTAAAATACTATATGAAAACCACCTTAAAAATATTACGTGGCCGAACATGTCATTCTTCTTGGGTAAAAGCCAACAGAGTGGACAGAAGAACTGAGTGAGAGCAGCATCTCATGATTAAAGTTATTCAAATGGCAGAATTAAAGATAGAAAGTTAAAAAACAAAAAAACAGAAACAAAACAAAACAAAAAGTCATAAGGAGGGAAACTACTACTCCTGTCTCTACTCTTCCTAGCAGGTAACAACCAATTAAAGACTGATGAATCCAGGAGGTAATGCTTATCAAACCCTCTTCAGGCAATTCACAGAACTGTCTTTATCCCATTATATCAGTTATTTCACAACTGGGAAGGTCAGATCGCTTCTTCCAAGATTGAATAACACTCTTTTTAGCAAATGTCAGACTGACAGGATCACTTTGTCCAGAAAAAAAAACAAAAAAACAAAACACAAGTTTTAAAAAATCCATGTGCCTAGAAAATCAGGCATATTTAAAATCCTAGATATAGGGGCACCTGGGTGGCTCCGTCGTTAGGCATCTGCCTTCAGCTCAGGTCATGATCCTGAGTCCTGGGATAGAGCCCCACATCGGGCTCCCTGCTCGGCAGGAAGCCTGCTTCTCCCTCTCTCACTCGCCCACCCTCCGCTTGTGTTCCCTCTCTAGCTGTGTTTCTCTCTGTCAAATAAATAAATAACATCTTTAAAAATAATAAATAAAATAAATAAAATAAAATCCTATAGATATTTGGATTTTTGAAAATTCAGTAGATCCCATTTACAAACAATTAAGTCTTTACCTTTACAATATCAGAGAACATCAGAACATGGCAACTCTTCAAGATAAACAAACAGAAACACACTTTAAACTGTTCTTTCCACCCCCAGGCCCAGTAAGTTCTATCGGCATATTCTAGAAAGCAAAGCTTCTTCATGCAAGTGTCACCAGAAACAAACACCACCACCTGTTCCTAAAATAGCTAGTGATGAAACAGGACAGCAAGAAAGCTGGAGAAGAGACTATATACACTGTGCAGGAAGGCAGAGTGCTCTACATCTACTGGCATGCAGTGACCGTCAAGCAGGTGAGCAGAATCACAGGCAGAGGCTACCAGCTAGAACCCTTATGGGGCAGGATGCTCCAAGCAGAAAGCTCAACTTCTGGTTCATCTCATTGAGAGTTTTCAGTGAGGAAGAATTCTACCACCAAAAGGACTAAGGTTTGTAACAAAGGAAACCCTCAGGAACAAAACAGCAATTACAAATGCTAAGTTCTTCCACAAATGAAAAAATCTATGTGTACTTCAGAGAATAATTTAAGTATGCTCCCTATTTACACTAAAAAAGTAATACTTTACATTAAAATTAGTTGTAACATAATATAACTTCATCTTTACCTACTAATCATATGGTAGAGTATGTTTCACTATTTATAACTCAAAAACAGGGCACTTCCAAAATGGAGTTATTTCACACTACACTGAAGAGAGGGCTTTGGCTCTTATTACATATATTAATGGATATATAGATTATTTCCAATTTTTACAATCCTAAGTTTAGCTTAGAGTAATGACTCATTTATCGAATTAGAGAACTTGTAATACATTTTTCTGTTTTTTTTTTCTTTTTCTTAGAATATTAATATTTCATTTAAAAACAACATATTTCTGGGCACCTGGGTGGCTCAGTTGGTTAAGCAACTGCCTTCGGCTCAGGTCATGATCCTGGAGACCTAGGATTGAGTCCCACATCCGGATCCCTGCTCAGCGGGAAGCCTGCTTCCCCCCCCCTCACTCCCCCTGCTTGTGTTCCCTCTCTGGCTGTGTTTCTCTCTGACAAATAAATAAAATCTTTAAAAAAAAAAAACAACCAAAAAAAAAAACCCCCAGCATATTTCTAACAGAAGATAAAGACAATAAGGATATTCTAGAAATTAGCAGAAAATTTAATTCTTTGGCACAGTTTAAAACAGTTCAAAGATAAAATACTTAATGTCAAAAGAAGACCAACCTAGAACTTTCCTACCAAAATGAAAAATACTAAAGAACATTAGAAATCCAACTTAATTAAGGATATGCATGGAAATAAAATGTATATATCACTCCGCTTGATCAATGATAATATTTTTAGTACCTATTAGACAGAATCCTTATATTGTGTATTTTTCAGGACAATTCCAAAATCAAACATTTTATATCCATAAATACATTAATTTGTCAAACTATATATTTCTCATTTTGGCTGAAATATGATGATAAAGTTATACACTTAGTTGAATATTTTGACTAAGTGCAGCTTTATTCAAATATAACTCCAATGTTATAATTTGTGATTAATACAAATTCATATTACCGACAGCCTTCTACCTGGCTAGATTGGTCCAGGAAAACATTATTGGCATTGCTCATGTATTTTTTTTTTAAATTCATGTTTATTTTTAGTACTAAAAAATAGGGTAGGGGAAGCAAGTTCAAAGGCAAAAACAAAAACAGAAAAGGAAAGATATTACCATTTCAGTTAAAAGCAACTGGATTATTTAACATATAGCCTATTTAGCAGACTATGGCCTGCACATCAAATACAGCCCATTGTCTGTTTTTGTACACAGTTTTACTGGAACAAAGCCTTGTCCATTTGTTTTCTTATTGTCTATGGCAGTTTTCATTCTACACTGGGAGAGTTAAATGAAACTAAACTAAATGACAACAGAAACTAAATGACCCACAACATCTAAAACACTTACTATCTGGCCCTTTACAGAAAAATGTGTGAGGGCCCCTACCCTAGACCTTTTAAGATATAACAGAAAATCTCTACATTAGTACTAAATTAAATAACCTTAATTTTCCCCTAATTTATGATTTGACGTACACTGTTAAAGTGCCCTTTATCTGAGTCCTAAAAAATTAAGGTTTAGGTTTGTTGCTGTGTTCACTGAGGTTTCCCATGTACAAACCATTAAATAAGGAAGAAGCTGTGAAGGTTAGCTTTAGATGAGCAAAGGCTATTCACTATTCCCATCATATTTCTTTGTTGCCTATTTTTCTTATATTGTTGTAAAATTACCATTTCGGAGTCACTGTGAGAGGCCTGACCCAGGCTGGGTGCAGGCCCTAGCTCAGAGTGAGAAGCTTGGTCAAGGGAGAGAAGGGGCTCAATAAGGTCATCGTAATCATCTTCCTCTGTATCCCCCTCCCCTTCGGCCAAAGTACCTCTAGTCAAGAAATCGGAGCGCGTCCGCGCCATTCGAGCTTTCTTTTTATGGGCCGGTCTGGCAACCTGCTTGACCAAATGATAAAACAAATAACATAACAATGTTTTGTTTTGTTTTTTTGGGAGATGATGCCAATGAAAGACAGAGAGCTCATGAATTTCTGGAAACATCCGTCCACCCCACTTGTAGTGTCCTCCAATAAGAAGTGACAGAGATAACCAAAAGCAATCCATACACATTACTATGGACGAAGGACAAAATGGAAGTCAAATCTACACTGTTCTCTGCAGCCAAAGACATCATCTTTCATCGCCATAATATGTCACCAAAGACACTTGCATAAATTGCCTTCCTTGTTTTAAGCAACATCTTTTTTGTAAACATAATCTGGGATTTTAGTCAACATTCAAACCCCCTGAAGTACACCTCCCTAAGTACAAAAGACTTAACTCATGGCTTCTTTCACATAAATACTTGGGGATAACTGCATAAATGAGGTGCTCTACCTAGAAGAAGAATAATTTCCAAAATAGGTGCATCTATTTTGCATAAAAAATACATAAAATTCAATACTTACCTCTCCTTTGCCGGGCCCAGTTGACTTCACAGGTTTCCAGGTTGGTGCATCTTGTTTGTGGAGTTGAGGATTTCCACTGTTTAAGGCTTCCTTGTTGACACTTAGGATAATAAACAACAGGATTATAATTTAATTCCTAGCAGACATCCCATGGCAGCAGTCTTAAAGTACAGCATAAAATATAGCCTAACAAGACAAATCAAAGGATTCTAGTAAATTACATTAACTACTTCCAGATCTCATTCGATTCCCGAAACAACATGTCAATTTTTCTCTGCTTACCTAGTTAATATTATCAAGAGTTGACACATGTGACTGGATTACTAGAGGCCTGTCCCTGATAATCATTGGGTATATTCCACTATGACATATGTTTAAGAACAGTAGCAGCAGAACTAGCTCAAGAAAACAAATGGATTTGATGATAAAGGAAAATGCCACATCCCTAAATCTTATAATTAGTTCCAGAAGAAACGTTTTATTCTAATCATTATAAAATATCTTATAAGTAGCTATCAAGTCATACAGATCTCACTACTTTGTTTTATACTCAGATGGTTCCTATTAGTTAGCAAATTTTCTTTCTGAAACGTCTCCGCAGCTTTCATCTACTATATTAGTTTTAAAACTTTGTTATACAGAACAAATCAACAAAAACAAAATCAACACTAGCAGGATAACAAATTGTTATCAAGTTAAAGGAGATATGCCATACAGAGATATTATCTTGTGAAAACTTAATTTTGCTTGAATAACCACACAATGTGACTACTTTATCATTAAATTTTGTGTAGAAATGGGTATCCAATGAAAATCTGAATAGAACCCAGAACTTTCATGGCCCCAAGTACCTGTATTAACTCAGTACCATGAGTCTTAAACTTTATCAACAACATATCGCTAACTCTCCTTAGCAGAACTATATCAGCTCACTGAGAATCATACCTTGCCTTCTAGCGTACTGCTGAGTTTAAAGTAAACACTAACTTATAATACAAGTTGGCAGACTAACTGCTCTATCATTCAAAATCTCCCACTTAATTTTTACAAATGAAGACCTAGGGGCTGTAAGAGGTTATCTTGTCCTTTGCCCTATGCAATGAATACTAAAACAAACCTAAATAGATGGCAATCTTTGCTAGCTAAAGGCTTCTCAGAGATCTCCCTTTTTGACCAATATATTTTAAGCCTAGCAATCCCAGGCTATCCTAAGAGATTCCCTTTTATTAAAAACTCTTGCCAAAGCTGAGCCTACTTGCATTGTTCTAAAAAGAGGGAAACAATTAACAGGAGCTTTGACAGCACCTGACAACCCTAGCCAACTTTTAAACTCACAGCCTCTTGTTTAGATTTCTCCATGACTTTTTTGTTTTCCTTCGTTAACCAGATGAAGACAACTATACACTTATCTATGGCATAGAAAGAACACTAACGTTACTTCCTACTCATGAAACTCAAGTTCTATTTCCAGCTATTTCTCAGTATGTAATCCTGAACAAGTCATTTCACCTCTGCAGGCCTCAGTGATCTCATCTATAATATGTAGGAACTCAATTCTCAAATAATTGAGAAACACCAACACTTACAATTCTGTAAAATGCAATGAGAAGATTTGAAGTATGAATGTTACTTAAGCTCTCACATAAACAACCTTATATATAATCATTTTGAAGATAAGCACATCTTAATAAAAACTAGATCAAGTAGCCTTAAGACTGTTTATCTTGGAAAGTGATAAAAGAAGTTTATAAGAATTCACAAGAATGATTAATGTTTTTTGAAATCAGTAAGTCAGTCTTCTATTGAACACATTCATGGATCCAACAACTACACATACACATACAACACACACACTCCTCACATCACTAAACTTCATCAGAATGACAGGAAATGATATTTTTAACATTCTGATGGGCTTAAATATGCTACACAAGGTCTTTGAACTTTGGGGCAATATCTAGGTTAATGGGAAAGTATAGGACCTCAAGCTGTCATTTAGTCCAACTGCATTTCATAATACCATACAAAAATCCCTGATGGGGGGGCACCTGGGTGGCTCATTTGGTTAAGCCACTGCCTTCAGCTCAGGTCATGATCCCGGAGTCCTGGGATCAAGTCACCCATCAGGCTCCCAGCTCCGCAGGGAGTCCGCTTCTCCCTCTGACCTTCTCCCCTCTCATGCTCTCTCTCACTCACTCATTTTCAAATAAATAAATAAAATATTTTTAAAAATCCCTGATGTGGGCGCCTGGGTGGCTCAGGGGGTTGAACCTCTGCCTTCCGCTCAGGTCATGATCTCAGGGTCTTGGGATCGAGGCCCACGTCAGGCTCTCTGCTCAGCAGGGAGCCTGCTTCCTCCTCTCTCTCTGCCTGCCTCTCTGCCTACTTGTGATCTGTCAAATAAATAAAATCTTAAAAAAAAAAAAAATCCCTAATGGAAAAGTATCAATGACCTCTTGCTTGTATGTACAAAGGGTCTATAAAGTCTGTATTTAATTTTAAAGGCTGAAATATTAAAAGCTCAAACTATGATAAGAGAGAAAAGGATATTTTCACGATAAATGTGAAATTTATTTTTTTATCCCTAAGATACGTATCCTCCTTTTACTTAAAAATTGACATTCTCCTATCAGAACTAAAAGAATCCACTGTATACAAAGACTTACTATAAATTTCTTAAATTTTATTATCCTTGTTTTTATGTTTCACCTAAAAAGTGCTTTTCTCATGGTGACAACTTGTTAAGAAAACTTAGAAGTATAAAGAACTTTCACTTATATGAGCCAGCTACTTAAGTGGTCAAACTCTTAATAGAATGGTGGTTGCCAGGAGTTTAGATGAAGGAGAAAGGAGAGCAGCTGTCGGATGGGTAGTAAGAGTTTCTTTTGCAATATGAAAAAGTTCTAGGGATCCACTGCACACCAATGTGCACACAGTTAACACTAGTGTCCTGTACAATTAGGAATGGTTAAGATGGTAAATTATATTGGTTTTGTGGGGTTTTTTAACCACACAGAAAAAAGACCATAAATGGGCTAACTGCTGGAGCAAAGTACATAAAGCCTGACACAAACAAGACTGGACTTGCCATGCCTGAGAGATCTAGGGCAACCAGCATTTGCTGAATGCCTACCCACAATATTTACACGCACTGTACTGCCTTTTACAAAGGCATTCTCACTTAATAAGGAGAAACCAAAAAACTCTATCTGTGCTTATTAGTCAAAGATTTCTATGGTACAATTATATTCAATTTCAGGTACCTGCTAGAGTCAACATTTAGGATTTTTTTTTTTTTTTTTACACAGAGGTAATGGCTAATTTCAGTAGCGCCCATACAAATAGTTCAGCTAGATTAAGGCACCTTAATAAAATTCTCCAAGAAGTTTCCCATTTATATATAAAATAAATAGGTATTTCACTTACAGGGAAATACTCATATTGTCCTTTGGCGTGAAGAAAATAGCCCTAGTAGTTCCATCTGTGGAAGGGTCATCAGATTTGTGGCTAAAAGGCTGAGCTGGTCTGTGGTGTTCTCTTTTTGAAAAACGATTATTAGAAAGTTTACAGGCTACATTCAGGTGGGTGCACATTCTGTCTGTTTTGGATAATTCCTTAGTAGTAGCAGACTGGCATGGGCCTCCTTTCCTTTCAAAGAACAAGGTGACAGGTCGGTCTTTCTGGGGTGGGTGAGCGGAAGGACTGTCTTTTGGAAGAAGAGCTGCATCTTTTACAGTTTCTGGTGGAGGCCCTACTACATTGGGTTCTTCCTTATTTGTGGTATTCGGAATGAGAAGGGAGGACGGCCTCTCTACTCTTTGCTCTGATGGACGGAAAGATGGTGCCAGGAAAGACTCCCCAGTTCTTGGCTTTTCAACTGTCTTGAAGGCTTTACGCTCCTTCTCTAAAATACCTGTTTGCTGACGAATCTGTTCCATCATCTCTCTTTCATTCTGTTGCTGCAACTGCTTTTGCCTTTCTTCTTTCTCAGTGTTGAGCTTTTCTAACTTCTTCAGCACAGTATTAGAAGAATCTGTATTCAAAGATGTAATAACTTGACTTTCCCCTGAGAAGTGGTACTTTCTGGCTTCCCGGGTGATATCCAAAGTGAGGGCTGAAAGTGTTTCTTCACTTTCTAATAGCTTGTTTCTCTGGATACTTGTATCTAGTTGGGAACTTGTTTTCAGTGGGTCTTGTTGAGGAATATAAAAAAACGTAGGCAAACTATTTGAAATAAAGGGGTCTCTCAGCTGTGGCTTGCAGGTAATAGATTCAGAACTGCAAACCAGTTTTTCCTTCACAGTCCCATTGTTCAAATTGACTGAGTCAGAGGATGCCCCCTTTTCAATCAATGTATAGTCAGTCTCACCTGAGGCACTGAGGGCATTGTTCTGTGAATCCAATTTTGGACGGCTAGATATTTTAGGTGACTCAAACTGCAAGTCCCCTTCATCTACAATTATGGATTCCAGTTTGCTCTTTTGGCTTTCCTCACAACTCAGAAGTTCCAAGCTTCCTTGAGAGCTTTCACTGTCAGGTGTACCCTGTAGAGACTGAAGGCCTTCCGGCATCAGTTCTGTAGACCATCTACGTTCTTCTGAAGGAGACACGCCACCAAGAGAACGAACTTTCAACAATTCTAAGCTAAATATAGCTTGCTCTAGTTCTCTCATTCTCCGACTTTCTCTTTTGGCCCGACCTACTTTTTTTTGGTGGAGATCCTCCAAAGACTTAGGTCTTTCTCTTACGATCACTTCTCCCTGCAAGCTTACACCACAGTGGCTTCTGGCTCTCTCCTGCCGCTTGTCTGGGGACTCTTTCAAGCAGTCCATTGAACTTTCTTGGCTAATTCGATTACTCTCTATCACAGACTTACATTCCTTTATAGCTTTCACTCTGTTTTCAAAGGAACGATCCTCCCATTCTGAAGGGTCTGAACCCTGAATTTCCAGAGCTCCAGATGGCTCAGTATCTGCCAATCCAAGTTCTAGTTTTGTTTCTTTCAGTCTTTGTTCTTTTAAAACTTTAAATCTATACAAAAACAGGGAAAATGGGTTAGAGATATCTTCTAGTTACTACTGGAGAAAATGCATTTTACTGAGAATTTAAGAAATACATGGAAAGTTCCAGATTTTTCTTCTTAAGCTAACTTGGATGCACATTTCATAATTCCATTTCTATGAGTGAGACGATATTTTATTAAGTGCATTATTTCTAATAGGGCATTCTAGTCAAAACAAATTAACTCAGAAGTAAAGCTCTCATTTAAAAAATATCTTTAAGATAAACCTTAAAATGAAATTAAAGTTTCTAAAGGTAAAAACAACTGAATATTGCCAATTTTTAAAGACCCAAATGAATGTAAAAGTTAACTCTTAGCAGTTAGAACCATAGACCATGTAGGTTTTCGATCCAATTTAATTTAATAAACATCTATTTAGCTTCTACTATAGACCACATTATGTGGGTTAGAACTGCTAGGAGTATCACAGCCTAGTGGAGAAGACAAATTTATACATAACCAATTCTAATACAAATTAGGTAAGTGTTAGAGCAGAGATATAAACAAAATACCTGGAAAGACAGAAGGAATAATTATCATAGCAACAAAGATTACCTTTGTCTTGCTCTGAATCCTCTACATATTGATTGCAAAAGGATGATTTTGTTTCTGTGTTCTTGATACCTCTTACTTTCCCTATAGCCTTTCCATCTTGCCTGAATGCAGACAGCAGCCATATGTTTCCGTCTATAATATTCCTTCCATCTCTGCTGGATGATGACAGTTGCAGTCCGGAGCTCCAAATACTGCTGCCTCTTCAAGTGAGCACGCCAGGAAGCCTGGAGAAGAGTGGCTGCCCTAGCCATAACTAAAGCATCCTTCTGCACAGCTACATTTCTAACTTGCTTCTGATTTAGATAATTCCTCCAGAATCGCTGTGGGGAAAACAATAAAAACTGTTGTCTTACTTTATACCATATTCTCACAGAAAAAAAATAAATTTATTATGTCACAATTAAAGGTTAAGTGGCTAAAGAGTTAAATTGTACATGATTAAAATGGGGAAAAAAGTTTTTCTTTTCCAGAAATGCTTGCCTAAACCAACTCTTTTAGATAATATAATCTCAATGAAGTTATAATAGATTATTTTTTTTAAAGATTTTATTTATTTGACAGAGAGAAACACAGGCAGAGAGGGAACACAAGCAGGGGGAGTGAGAGAGGGAGAAGCAGGCTTCCCGCCGAGTGGGGAGACTGATGTGGGGCTCGATCCCGGGTCTCCAGGATCATGACCTGAGCCGAAGGCAGTCGCTTAACCAACTGAGCCACCCAGGCGCCCCTCAATGAAGTTATAATTATAGAACTTAATTTAAAAATTTTTGATGCTTTAACAAATTACATTATCTTCTCATGCTATAGTTTGCCAAAATTAATGGGTTTAAGGTCAACATGCACCTGTTTCAAAGATTAAGAGTCTAAAGATTTTCTTGTATAAACAAAAAGGGCCTATGGAGGAGACCAGTCATCATATAACTCAATGAAGGAGAAAATAAAACAGAAAAATATGAAATAAGATAGCTATCATCCAAGATAAGTACAGAGTAACAACAATATATATGTATAACTCTCAAATATTCTCAGGAAACTATCAAATAAGAATAACTATGTCATCAAAAATTAAGGCACATAACTCCTTTGCCCCAACCATACCTTATAAGATATTATAGCTATAAATTCAATTTAATTTAAATTCAACTCCATCAGTATTTATCAATAGTCTATTATTATATACCTATTATTATGATAGGTACTCTGTTGAGTGCTATAAACATTTCAAAGATAAACAGGACTGGCACCTGGGTGGCTCCAGGTTAAGCATCGGCCTGTTGGCTTCAGCTCAAGTCATGATTTCATGGTCATGAGATCAGCACCATGTCACGACCACACTCAGCAGGGAGTCTGCCTGAGATGCTCTCTCTCCTCTCCCTCTGCCCTTCCCCTGTGCATTTTCTCTCTCTCTCTCAAATACATAAATAAATAAATGTTTAAAAAAGATGAGTAGGACACATTCTCATCTCTGAACAAGTTTATTATTCTTATTCAAATGTTTCACAGTAAAATTCTAGTGACTAAAATAAAGGCCACATAAACTCGCAAATCTCATGTGAGGAATCCTTTGCTTCCAACCTGGATAATGATGGATGCCTGTCTCAGATGGAGGAAATGCTGCCTATACAGCAAAGCCCTGAACCATCGCTGCAACAATATGATTCTGCGGAGCACCTCCTGGTGAAGCAGATCCTGCAGGTGCTGTCGTTCCTGCTCCTTTAGGAATACCTACCAAAAGGAAGAAAGATAAGGAATACAACTCAAGTAGAAATGAGAAATTTATTGCACGAATCATCCTTTCTGTGGTAAGCTTCTTTAGCGAATACAATGGTAGACATGAAAAGCAGTACAAATAAATATTTCTATTCATTTATGTAAAGAAGTCATTCTCAAATTTAAAAAGAGACATTAAAATATAGAAGGGAAAATGGAAAAATGGACAGGAATATAAAATTCCCAGTGTTAGAGATTGCGATATATTATTCCCTTGGGAAGTTCACCGGATCATGAGACAATGTACCACTGATAACATGTCATTTTTCCTATTTTCAAGGATGTTAGGGTGGGGGGAAAAATGGTGAGAACCAGAGATGCTGAAGTGTTATGGTAATATGAATAAAGTCTTTTTGAAAGCCAATATGCATCAAAGATTTCTTGCTTCCCAATGTTATTAACCAGTTTATTCACTCTTTCATTCCATTAATAAATCTTTGGGGATGCAGGGGAAAACAAATATAACTTAGACCCTCTGGAAACAGGATTTACACTTTACCCTTAAGAGCAGGTAGACCCAAACAACTATATATATTTATGGTGTACAGTGGGTTATTTTGATATATGTATTTATCACAAACTAATTAATGTATCATCACCTCCCATGTGGGTCAAAAATTTAAAACTATTAAAAAAAGAAGAGATAGGTATTAGATATAATAAAAGGAAAACAATAAACTCTAAGGGCAAAAGACAGATGCTTCTACCTGAGCAAAACAAGGAGTTGGAAATAATAAATGTACCTGCACAGGGTGGCATATACAGGGGCCAACAGAACAGCTAATCCTCATAAAGAAGATATTAAATGATGTGAAGTCATGATATAGAGGTTCTTGAAGAGAAAGACGTTTGAATTTAATAAGGAGGTAATCATGAGGTTATTATTAAGCAGGAAGCCAACATAAAACAAAGAAGTATATTAAGATGATGATTTTGATACTACGGGAAGAATGAGTTAAATGGAATGACAAACAGACTGAAATCCGATGAGGGATCTGTTTACCCTAAGAGAAATATGAGAGCTAACAGACTAAAATGCAAGCTGTAGGACTGAAGAAAAAGGGAGAGATATGAGAAACAGTTGTGAGGAAAAAAAGAAGCAGAACTTTGTAAAAGGATTAAAGTGAAGGCGAGGCCAAATCTCATTACAGTATTTAGCCTACAAACTAGAAGAAGGACCACAGAGATAAAGGGTGGGTGATAAATTAAAGACAGTAGGGGAATCTAGATAAGGTCACTTTGAGCAAGTTAAGTTGAAGATTACAGTAGAATACCCGGGAAGAGATTGTTTTTAGGCAGTTTCTAGAGCATTGGCCAGAAGCAATTTGGTTGACATTGACTACATTAAGTAAAAATCTTGGCCTAATCAGTTTCCCATTATGATATCTGGTACACTAAGTTTTTCATAAATGTTCTTACGGGCGAAGATTGCTATTATTATTTAAATTATAAAAGTGCATTCAAATTTGATAAGGACTATATATATTATATTTACCATGGATTTTCCAACTTGGTAATTATCTGAATTAAGATTTATTTTCCTGAAGAAATCCTTAATGTTAAATTTGGATGCAATAATATTTCGGGGAAGAAGTACATGGAAATGGCTCACAAAATCCTGAAAAATGAAAAGAAAAATTGTTGTAAAATCACAAGAAAATTGTATGTAAACATGGTCCTAAACTAGCTAATTGTCTTTTTATTGATCCTTTCTTCATTTTTTCAACAAAAACAAAGAAATTACTTCTTAATTTAAAAAGTTACAAAACAGTTAATTTATAAAATGGTGGGGACTGGAGAAAAGATAATGACTTCTACATATTTTGTTATTATCAAAGGGGAGGAGTGGAAAGAAGAAACTAATGGTCCCTGATGAGAAATCTAAATTAATGACCAAAGAAAAAGTTATTTAGTAACTGAAATTTTTAGCAGAAACATATGCAAAGGTGTCAGGGTATAAATGAGAATGACACTTTGCCTCCCAGAAACAGCAAAGAACTTGCTCAGCTGCTGAAAACCTTCAATATAATTTCTATACACAACAGCTGATGAGAATAACTGTAAGCCTTGTTGGCAGCTCACCATGAAAGAAAATCTTGCTGAGGTAACATGACAGAAAACTAAATGGAATCTTATGAACTAGATAGTTCTGATTGAACTATTTCAATTACTGGAGTAATCAGTAGGAAGAACTACGTGTTATGAGTAAATTTAGTATTTGCAAACATTCAGATTAAATGGGAATACCCAGGAACTGGATTCTATCACAACACAGGTTGAATAAGATTGCTGCCATTCAATGGAAGTGAGTACTCCCAACCCTCTTCAATTCTGTATACAAAAGATGGAATGCAAATGAAGAAATAGGAGAAATAAACATGGAGTCCCAAATAAAAAATAAGGAAGACACAGGAATAACTTACTTAAGTGTATATATATTTAAATATCACTATAAAAGCATAACCTGGAAAGAATATTTGCAGCTGTATCCGGACTGGCGAATGCGAACTGTCTCCAGCATCCCAGTGTACCGAAGCTGTCGAAGTACCAAGGCATCACTGAATCTTAATGGCAGCTAAAACAAAGCAAATGGAAAAAAGATTAACCCAGACTAAGAGAGCTCCAAATTAATGTCTCTCTTAATAAGTATGGTTAACTTTGAATATCTAAAAATTAACTAGAGATTGTCTGGTTAAGCCACAACAGAGGTGACGGGAAAAAAAATCCTATCTCCCCAGATGGTAGCTTCAGAAAAGTTCTAACTGCCTGATCCTAGGGAAAAAGGAGAAACCAAGCTTCCAGCCTTCTCTAGTTGCAGAGGGAGAGGATCTTTAAAGCTAAAAAAAGAGGGGCGCCTGGATGGCTCAGTCATTAAGCATCTGCCTTCAGCTCAGGTCATGATCCTAGGGTCCTGGGATCGAGCCCCATGTCGGGTTCCTTGCTTGATGGGAAACCTGATTCCCCTTCTACCATTCCCTCTGCTTGTGCTCCCTCTTTTTCTGTGTCTATTGCTGTCAAATAAATAAATTCTTCTAAAAAATAAATAAAAATAAAAAAATAAAGCTAAAAAGAAATGTAGTTGCCCACAGGAGGCCACACAGTCCAGCCACTAAATAGAAATCTATAACCTACTTACTTATATAGTCAAGAGTGACTGTGTTTGTTTTTAATTAAGATTTTCTCAGGGCACTTGGGTGGCTCAAAGGGTTGGGCTTCTGCCTTCAGCGCAGGACATGATCTCAGGGTCCTGAGATCGAGTCCCAGGTCAGGCTCTCTGCTCAGCAGGAAGCCTGCTTCTGCCTCTTTCTCTGCCTGCCTCTCTGCCTATTTGTGGTCTCTTCCTCTGTCAAATAAATGAATAAAATCTTTAAAAAAAAGGGGCGCCTGGGTGGCTCAGTTGGTTAAGCGACTGCCTTCGGCTCGGGTCATGATCCCGGAGACCCGGAATCGAGCCCCACATCGGGCTCCCTGCTCGTCGGGAAGCCTGCTTCTCCCTCTCTCACTCCCCCTGCTTGTGTTCCCTCTCTGGCTGTGTTTCTCTCTGTCAAATAAATAAAATCTTTAAAAAAAAAAAAAAAAAAAGATTTTCTCTATAATCTCACTCAGAAACCACCTACCCACTCTACCAAATGCTTTGGTTAACAGAGAACTGACAGATTCTTCTTTCAGTGACTAGTACAAGTTTAAGCGTAGCTTATCTCCCATGGCACCTGGGTGACTCAGTTACTTAAGCACAGCCTGGTTTCAGCTCAAAAGCAAGATCAAGCCCCACATCTGGCTCTGCACTCAGCAAGGAGTCCAGCTGAGTGTCTCTTTTGCCCCCTCTGCCCCTCACTCCCCCACTTTCTTTCTTGTTCTCATATAAATATCTTAAAAAAAAAAAAGGAAAGAAAGAAAGAAAGAAAAGAGTAGCTTCTTTCCCTAGATGATTTTTGCTGATGATACTGGTAGGACATACTGAAAAACAAAGGACTGCTATCGTCCCTGAGAGCTGAACTCCTCACTGTCTAGGCAGTGATGAGGAAGAAGCTAACAGGAGGTAGGCATTCATCACCAGTCACGACGCCCTGTTATTTGCAGGTATCTCAGTAGACATGTAGTTAGATATTCCAAATAAAGATTTTGAGCTTCTCATACTTCTCCCAATTCTCTAAATACTATTTTCAGTGACCCCCTAAGGCAATCCCAAACGTTTTCCTGTAGATAGAGAGGACACACCAACTATCAATGGGGAAAAAAGTCAAATGGGCAACTGATGTCAAATTGTAATAGCAGTCAGGGCACCTGGGTGGCTCAGTCAGTTCAGCGTTGGCCTTTGGCTCAGGTCATGATCCTGGGGTCCTGGGATCGAGCCCCACATTGAGCTCCCTGCTCAGCAGACAGCCTCCTTCACCTTCTCTCTCTCTCCACCACCCTCCCTGTGTTCTCACTCTCTCTAAATAAAATCTTTAAAAATTAAAAATTAAAAAATAGTAATAATAGTAGTCAATGTTTATTTAGTACTTATTCTGTGCCCTGAAATACTTCATTAATTGAACTCTGTGTATAACAAGATCTCAATTACTAGGACTCAAACTTCTATTTGATCGTAAATAAAAAGGTTTCCTTTTTTGCTACTCTAAAAGAATAGCTGACATTCACTAAACAATCAGTATAGGCCAGGAGCATTCTAAGTACTTTGCAGATACTGACCCACGTATACTACCGACACACTATTAGGCCGGTCCTATGATTAAAGTATATTCTTACAAAGATGAAAACATCTGAAAAGCCACAGAAACAGTAAGTTCACAAAGTTTTAAACTGCAGAGTTGAAGACTGCTTCCTGAAATTTAAGAAAGCTGGACATAATTCGTACTATAGATTTACAGTACTATAGAATACACTTTTTAGCTGTTTAGGCTAAAATAAAATAGTTCAGACAACTATTTTTTCCTATGATGAACATAAAGAAATATGACAAATGTTTATACTTATTAGATATATTTTGCAAAGCTCTAATTAGGAGACCTATCATAGAAAACAGGAAGGAATCAAGAATGTCCACAGTACCTTCCTTATTTAGCAGAGACAAAAGCCTCTAAACATAAAAAATGCTAAGTAAATTCTTTAAGAATGGCAGCTTATATGCAAACAAAATTAAATCTCAGGGTAACAAAAGTTGCATAAAATTCTTTTTTATGATGGAATTTCCTAACATATTTGCTTCTCAGATTCTTAGGAAACACTAAATCAAGCCCATATAAATACCAAAAAGGCAGGTAAGAACAGAAATTAGAAGGGTAGCTACAGAAAATACAGAACACTGTTCTCCTTAAAAAAAATTATAGATAGCTCTTCCTCTCTACTTACTCTCCTTAAAAAAAATGTAAAGACTGGTTTGAAGTAAGTAGACTAGAAGCTCTCATTTACAGGACATTTTTACCTTTTCAGCATTAGAGCGAATGCATTTTACAAAATAGGGTTCTGCTTGATCAAGTGTCTCCATCAGCTTGCTTAATGAGGCCTGCAATACAAAGCAATATAATTAGCATTTTTTTCTTCCATTTCAAACTGGCAGGAAATAATTTATAAATACAAACAATAATGTTGGCAAACTATGCTGAAACAATGGTATACACAGAAACAGCTTTCTTTCTCAAAAGTGAATTGTGGGGGCGCCTGGGTGGCTCAGTTGGTTAAGCGACTGCCTTCGGCTCAGGTCATGATCCTGGAGACCCAGGATCGAGTCCCACATGGGGCTCCCTGCTCGGCAGGAAGCCTGCTTCTCCCTCTCTCACTCCCCCTGCTTGTGTTCCCTCTCTAGCTGTGTTTCTCTCTGTCAAATAAATAAAATCTTAAAAAAAAAAAAGTGAATTGTGTACATTCCCATAGTGATTAAATTAAGGAGAAGGATGATAGTTTAATCTTAAAGCTGATATTTTAGCAACAATATATATTGCAGATATATTACAGAATAACATTAAGTCTAGACTAAATTTTGCACTTTCCTTCACATTTCATGAAACAGTTTATTCAAACTCATGCATTCCTAGAACTTTGAAAATCTCTAGTACAGTAGATACTAGCTAGTAGTTCCCCACTTTCAGTGTTCATGTTAATGATGTCCCCTTTCATTCCTGATAACTGATAATTTGTACTTTACCTCTTTTTTTTCTGATTAGTCTAGCTAGAGGTTCATAATTTTTTCTATCATATCAAAGAACCAACTTTTTGGTTTCAGTAATGTTTCTCTATTATTTGTTTTCAATTTCATTGATTTCTGTTTTTTATCTTTATCATTTCATTCCATCTGCTTGCTCTGGATTAGTAATGTTTTTCTTTTGCTAGTTTCCTAAGAGAGAAGCTTATTTATTGATTTGAGATCTTTTTCCTTTCCATAAAAGCATTTAATGTTATCAATGAACCTTGGAGCACTGCTTTAGCTACACTGGACAAACTGTGATATTTCACTTTCATTAAAAACATTTTTAAAATCTCTTTGACTCATGTATTATTTAGATGTCTGCTTTTTACTTTCCAAATATCTGGGAATTATTATCTTTCCTTTATTGGGTTCTGGTTTAATTCCATGTTATGGCCAGATAATGTATTTTATTTTTTAGTATTCTATATATCTATTGGCTTCTCTGTTACATTTCTCTGTAGTATTTTTTAGTGACTGCTCTTTAGATTATAATATGCAAACCTAACTTGTCACAGTCTACTCAGTTAATATTTTATGACTTCAAGTAAAACTTAGAAGCCTTATAACCATACAGACTCCTATTATCATTGTTATATATATTATAGCAACATATAATTTTTTTTACTTTTAAATGCTCTTTTTTGTCAGAAATGTTTATTGTGTATATACATAAAAGGCTTAAATCACAAGTATACAGTTTGATAAATTTTCACAAAAGGAACACATTTTTGTAACCAAAAATATTACCAGAACCTCAGAAGCCCCCTTACCCCATCCCATTGAATTTACCAAGGTTACCCCACCTCCACACCTGAATCAAGGGTAACCATTACCCTGACTTCTAAGATGGTAAGTTAGGTTTGCCTGTTCTATGACCTCATATAAAACCAAAGTTATACTATGCACTAGTTTGTATTTGTTGCATATAATTACATTTCATACATTTTCAGTGCTATATAGTAGTGATACATTATTTAATTATACCACAACTAAATAATCTACTGAAGATAGATATTTATTTGTTCCAGTTTGGGCTACTATGAATAAAGTTGTTATAGGCATTCTTCTACATATCTTTCAACCGTTTTCCAAATATCTGCATCAGCTTATATTTCAACAGCAGTACATAAAAGTTCTGCTTGCTCCACATCCCTGCAAACACGTCATTGATTATGCAGTCTTTTTCATTCCAGCCATGCGGGCAAGTGTGTAGTTAATTTGCATTTCTCTGATGACTAATAATGTTGGGCAGGTATTTAATAGGCTCACTGGCTTTCTGGATTATATCTTTTGAGATCAGACAAGTTTTGGTTAATTCAAGACTTTTGCCCATTTCAATTAGGGTATCTATCTTTTTAAAAACTGATTTCTGGTTTTCCATATATTCCAAAGTCTTTTTAAGTTGTATTGCTAGTATATTTTCATACCTTTCAGCTTGCCCTTTCATTCTCTTAATAGTGACATTTTGTTTTTAACAATTTTATTGAAATGCCATTTAAATAATATAAAAATGTACCCATTATAGTCTACACAACAATGATTTTTAGTACATTTATATAACTGTATAAACATCACTACAAGCGAGATGTAGAAATCTTCCAACCATTACCCCAGAAATTTCCCTCCTGCCCATATGCAAGTAATAACTCCTGCTCACAGCCCCAAGAAACCACCAATCTGCCTCCTGCTACTAGAAACAAACTATCTTTGAAAAAATATTCCTTTTTAGACATCTTTCATCTGATTATAAAGCCAATATGTAGGTATTGTATAAAACTTAAGACAGGTATATGTTCACAGAATAAAAGTCAGCTTGACAGTTATCTAATTGTTATTTATTATGAGCACATTTACTGCCAAATGCCCAGTCACAATAAAAGGAAATGGATTTCTATGTATATAAAACTAAAATAAAACCAGAAAATACCTACAATCCCATTTAGTTAAATATAGACAGGAGCAGCATGAAGCTTAAAATATATATAGGACGGGCGCCTGGGTGGCTCAGTTGGTTAGGCAACTGCCTTCGGCTCAGGTCATGATCCCAGAGACCCGGGTTCAAGTCCCACATCGGGCTCCCTGCTTGGCGGGAGACCTGCTTCTCCCTCTCTCACTCCCCCTGCTTGTGTTCCCTCTCTGGCTATGTTTCTATCTGTCAAATAAATAAAATAAAAAAAAATATATATATATATATATAGGAAAAAAACATACACATTATGTTAACAGTGACTATAACTGGGCAGTAGGGCTTGAAGGCAGGTTTTACTTATAGTAGCAACCTTCTGCTGCCTGTCTCCTCACACTGAAAACAATCAATTACTCTTTAGGATATCCTCTACCCACGCATAAAAGGATGAAAAAGAAAGACAGCTGACTTTTTCCACCCCTGTTACTTCTCTCTAAAATGATCATAATGTGGTTTTTAAGTCATATGTACCATTTTCCATTCAGGTATTTGCAGATCCCCTTGACCTTTCAATGCCAATGTGAATGAAAGAGATTCCTCTAAAAAACCTTTTTAAATTAAAGGGTAAAATAAGAAATAACCTGAAACTGGGCACTGATGCTGGGAGGTTTTTTCTTCTTGTGCAAATGTAGAAGAGATTTGGTGATCCGATCCTGTAGTGTCAGTCTTGTCAGGTGCTTTAAGGAATTCACCTCTAGCAAGTGCTAAAAAGAAGCAAGAAAAATCAAATTCCTCACATAACTAAAGAACAGGAAAAACAAAGCTAAAGGCCAGTTTTCATTATCACCTATGTATAATGACTATGGTGAATATGAGACTGGATATTCAACATCCATCTTACCCTCCTGCTTTCCTGCAGAAGCTTTTCAGCTACAAAGAAAACTGCATTTCTCAAACTCTCCTGCATTTGGGTTCCAGATGCAATTTACGTTTATCATTTAAAATCCCACATGTGAAACTCGGAAGATATAACTGAAGGAGAGATTTTGGTTACTAGCTTCTGTTTCTTCTGACAAGCAGGCACATCAAAGTACTTTAAGCTTTTTGTGATCCCAAAGTCCAGGTACTACCGTTATGAGTTGAGAGGCAGAGTACAGGAATTTGTGTTGTCACTGAAGCTACAGTAAATGTACCTTAGTCCTGGAGCTAACAGGTGTAGCAACTCCTTTCTGATTCCTGGATCATACTACAAGCAGTGTGTCCCTAGAAGCAGCAGCTAGAATGGCAGTTTCCTGTTTTCCTAGCTGATTACAGCTAGAGTCAGTTTTGTACTGCACTTAGAAACTCTAAAACTTCTAATGATTTTCTAAGTGCCTCTTTGAATTAACTCCCTTTTCTACTTAAAAATATCCACAGTTATTATTATTATCTGTAACTGAATCCTGACTCACAGAGACAATAAGTTAAATTCAATCCTAGGGCTACATCACATAAGCCAGAAATCTACACAGAAAGAACAAAACATCAACCTGATATCAACCATGGTCCTGATATACTAATTACTAATATTTTTTTCATAAAGAGGGTGACTTTTATTTTTTTATTTTCCCGTACCCTCTTTATTTTTTAATTTTTTATTTTATAGCAATTTATTTTATTTTTTCAATGTTCAAGATTCATTGTTTATATACCACACCCAGTGCTCCATGCAACTAATTACTATTTCTAGTAATAAGATAGGAGTTATACATAAAGCAACTAAAGAATACAAAATAGGATATTAATAAAGTATTTGAGAGCTTTTGTAGCCATTCATAATTTTTAAAAGCATACCATATTTATGGCAATGAGTCTGTCTATGGGAAGAATATATCTATAAATATGTACATAATGTTATTCAAAAAGTACTAAAAATCTTATTGTATGAGAGGCACAGAACTGAGTTAAAAACATGACAAATTTAAGTCTAAAAATATTAATTTTGACAATATAAACACTTAAAAATATAAGCCTTCAAGTGGCAACAAGTACAATACATATTTTAACAAATACAACTAAATAAAATTTTTCCAACAATGACAAATATTTCTTATCTATACATAAGAACTATAAAAATTCCTTTAAAAACTCATCCCATAATTACAAATGAACAAAAGACCTGAAACAGGCAATTCTCAAATAAAGTATAAATGATAAATAATATAATGACAATCATTCAACCTGACTTATAATCAAAGAGAAGTACATTTCTTTTGAAGAGATTTTCTACGGCACCTGGGTGGCTCAGTTGGTTAAACGTCTGCCTTCATCTCGGGTTGTGATCTCAAGATCATGAGACCAAGGCCTGCCATTGGGGCTCCCTGCTTAGTTGGGAGTCTGCGCTTCTCCCTCTCTCCCACCTCTCCCTCCAGCTTGTTCTCGCTATCACTCTCAAATAAATAAAATATTTTAAGAAAATAGATTTTTTGCATTTCAAGTAGGCAACATAGCCAAGACTAACAAAACCAAGTATTCGTGAGACAAAGAACAAATAAGACATATTTATGCACTGTTCTAAGGAATGTATATCAGTATAACTTTCCTGATAAACAATTTCACTTACACGTATTTATTTAAGGAGATTATCAAAGAAGATCTGAAGATTTGTGACAATGTGCTTCAAAAAATAGTGTAAAACAACAGAAATATGCAATTATATAATAACAATTATATGGAATTATTTTCATAAAGTATGCTTTCGCCACACAACTAAATACTATACGGCTCATAAATACACTGTAACCTGACACAGAAAAATATTTGCAACTACTCTGACAAAATACCATATAATCAGGAACAAGATAAGGATATCTACTGCTATTCTCTTGTCACATTTATTCAAGTAGTACTGGAAGTCCTAGCCCCAGCAATCAGAAAACAACAACAAAAATATAAGAGGCATCCATATTGGTAAAGAGGAAGTTAAACTGATACTGTTAGCAGATGACATAATATGATACATAGAAAACTCTAAAGACTAACAAAAAACTATTAGAAATAATAAATTGAGTAGTTAAAGAATATAAAATTAATATATAAAAATCTGCTGTTTCTATACACTAATAATGAGTAGCAAAAAGAGAAATTAAGAAAATAATTCCATTTGCAATTGCACCAAATAGAATAAAATACCTTTGAATAAACTTAACCAAGGTGAATGACCTGTACTCTGAAAACTAAAATATGCTGATGAAAGAAACTGAGGATGACACAAATAAATGGAAAGATATTGCCTGCTCAAGAAATCGAAGAATTAATATTTGTTAGAATGCCCATACTACCCAAAGCAATCTCCAGATTCAATGCAACCCCTATCAAAATATCAATAGCATTTTTCACAGAAGAAAAAATAATCTTAAATTTTGTATGGAACCACAAAAGACCCTGAATAGCCAAAGCAACCTTGAAAACTAAGAACAAAACTGGAGATATCATAATCCCAGATTCCAAGACATACTACCCCAGCTGTACTAATCAAAACTATGGTACTGGCACCAAAATAGATATAAAGTTAATGGAACAGAATACACAGCCCAGAAATAAACCCATGCTTAAATGATCAATCTGTGACAAAGGAGACAGAATATACAATGGGGAAAGACCATCTCTTCAATAAAAGGTATTAGGGAAACTGAACAGCTACATGCAAGAGAATGAAACTGGACCACCTTCTCACACCATACTCAAAAATAAACTCAAATTGGAGTAAGACCTAAATGTGAGACCTGAAACTATAAAAACCCTAGAAAAAAAAATAAGCAGTAATCCCTTTAAACACCAGCCTTAGCAACATTTTTCTAGATAAGTCTCCTTAGGCAAGGGAAACAAAAGCAAAAATAAACTAGTGGGACTACATCAGAATAAAAGCTTTTGCACAGCACAGGAAACCCATTAACAAAATGAAAAGGCAACAATGCAAATGGGAATAGATATCTGCAAATGACATATCCAGTAAGGGGTTAAAAAATGATGCAATTAAAAAATGGGCAGAGAACCAAAGGGACATTTTCCAAAGAAGACATACAGATGGTCAACAGACACATAAAGAAATGCTCAAAATTGCTCATTATCGGGGAAATACAAATCAAAACCACAGTGAGATGGCACGTTATACCTATTAGAATGGCTAGCATCAGAAAGACGAGAAATAACAAGTGTTGGTGAGTATGTGGAGAAAAAGGAACCCTCATGCACTGTTGGTGGAACCTAAACTGGTACAGCCACTATGAAAAATAGTATGCAGGTTCCTTAAAAAAATTAAAAATAGAAATGCCATATGATCCAATAATTCCATTAGTCAGTATTTACCCAAAGAAAACAAAAACACTAATTCAAAGACACATACACACCCCTATGTTTACTGCGACATTATTTACAGCAGCCAAGATATGGAAGCAATCAACAAATGAATGGATAAAGAAGACGTAAGGTATAGGTCTTTAAACACACACATACACACAACAGGGCTATTACTCAGCCATTAAAAAGAATGAGATCTTGGCATTTGTGACAACATGAATAGATTAAGAGGGTATTATGCCAAGGGAAATACGACAGAGAAAGACAAATATATGATTTCATGTATATGTGGAATCCAGAAAACAAAACGAATGAAGAGACTCATACAGGAAAAAAAAGGAATTGTTGCCAGAGGGAAGGGGAGATTAAGAAATATAAACTTGCAGTTATAAAATAAAAAAGTGATACAGATGAAAAGTACAGCATAGGGAATATATTCAATAACACGGTAATAATGTTGTTGGGTGAGAGGTGGTAAATGCTGAGTAATGAATAGAATCAATGAATCAACATGTTGTAAACCTGAAACTAGTACACCACTGTATATTAATTATACATCAATAAAAATAAATAGAGAAATAGAAGGAATCCCTGGGACTAAAAATTATACAGAAATTTTTGTTTCAAGTGTAGACAACAAGAATATTTTTAAACCATATGAAGTTTAAAGAGAAGTTATTCATTTGAGTAGAGTAAAAAGAATGGTAGAAATAGCTAGACCCAGGGTGGCATTCAAAATACTAAAAGGCTAATTAGGGGGGTGCCTGGGTGGCTCAGTTGGTTAAGCAACTGCCTTCGGCTCAGGTCATGATCCCGAAGATGCGAGATCAAGTCCCATATCAGGTTCCCTGCTTGGCGGGAAGCCTGCTTCTCCCTCTCTCACTCCCTCTGCTTGTGTTCCCTCTCTGGCTGTGTTTCTCTCTGTCAAATAAATAAAATCTTTTTAAAAATAAATAAATAAATAAAAGGCTAATTAGGGAAAGAGCCCAAATGTCCATCAACTGATGAAAGGATAAAGAAAATGAGAGATATAGATATGTGTGTGTGTGTGTGTGTGTGTGTGTGTGTACATACACATACACAATGATATTACTCAGCCATCAAAAAGAATGAAATCTTGCCATATGCAATGACATGGCTAGAGATAGAGTGTATTCCGCTAGGTGAAAAAATAAGTCAATCAGAAAGACAAATACCATACAATTTCACTCATCTGCACAATTTAAGAAACAAAACAGCATAGGGGAAGAAGAAAAAGAGAGGTGGGGGGAGACAAACTATAAGAGACTATTAACTGTGGAGAACAAACTGAGGATGGATGGAGGGAGGTAAGTGGGAAATGGACGAGACTGATGATAGGTATTTATTTAGGAGGGTACTTGTGATGAGCACTGGGTGTTCTATATAAGTGATGAGTCACTAATTTTACCCCTGAAACCATTATTACCCTACATGTTAACTAACTAGAATTTAAATAAAAACTTGAAACAAAAACAAAAGGCTAAAGAGACACAAATGAAAAGATATTTGATAATGAAAGTGGTAACATTTTTCTTTACATAAAATCTTTTCCTGATAAGAATATGATTACAACCACTTAAACATAAATTTTCTTTGTGCTTTGTGGTATAAAACCGTTATCTACCACTATCAGAAACCACAAAAGCAGTAAATTATATTTTCTTTGGAAACCTAAAAGACTTAAGCAGAAGAAATAACCACATTTTTTTTTTGAAATAGAGAACCATGAGAATAAACAGTTCTTTTTTTTAATTTTGGAATTCATCAAAAAAGTTGACAAGTGACAGGATTCCTCCTTTGCAATGGTATAAGAGGAAGAAACAGATTTATCTTCCTTTAGTAAATTAAATACTTTTGGAATGCCACACAAATATCTACTATATAGATCACGGTAGGAAACTTATAGCCAAGGGCTAAATCCTATCCACTGTTTTTATATGGTTTATATGGTTGAAAAAGACATTAAAATAATATTTAATGACATATAAATTATACAAAATTCAAATTTCAATGTCAAAAATAGTTTTACTGAAATATAGTCACACTCAGTTACATATTGTCTATAGCGGCATTTGTGCTACAATAGCACAGTTAAGTAGTTGATAGAGACTAGATGTAAAGATGCAATTACTCAACAAAATTTAACATTTATATTCAGATACTTTTCAAACACTAGAATATGTGCTATATCACAAATATTTACCTGATCCATTAAACCTGGCCTTTTCCTAACATCCAGTAGTATTTCTAAAATGGATTTAACTAATTACACAAAATTAATCCCTATTTTGGGTACAAATAAGGTATTACTTATCTTTGATTATTTATAAAGACTATAAAATAGGGTGTAGGGCACCAATAGAAAAAAGTTTTTCATAATACTCACCTTGGGAAGGCCAGGCTTGGACTTGAAATTTTTGTTTCTCCTATACAGACAAGTCATTACATTTGAAAAATAAGAAAATATTAGAAAAAACTACTGTACAAATGAAAGATTTCCAGTCTCTACTAAAATAATACATTATATACCCATTGCCAAGATACAGGTCCTCTATATGAAAACACTGACTGATTCAACTAAGCAGGCACCTTTGGTAATGAAAAATAAGCACGGAAAAGAGAACAAGAAAAGAAATACCTGCTCTGTAATACTGGTATAAACAGATTTAAGCCTCATAATCAGTAATGTAATGTTGTACATTCAAAACTAAAATTTTGGGGGTTTTTGGACATTAATAAAGTTTCAATTTCTTCTTTTTTTTTTTTAAAGATTTTTTATTTATTTGACAGAGAGAAACACAGCCAGAGGGGGAACACAAGCAGGGGGAGTGAGAGAGGGAGAAGCAGGCCTCCCACCGAGCAGGGAGCCCAATGTGGGACTCGATCCCGGGTCTCTGGGATCATGACCTGAGCCGAAGGCAGTCATCTAACCAACTGAGCCACCCAGGCGTCCCAAAGTTCCACTTTCTTATACCTGTACAGACTTTGTTTCTGTCATTTTGAGACGACAGATTTTAATCCATTTTAATAGATGGATTTTTACAATGTATTTATTAAAAAACTTATAACTTTCCCCTTTTAGAAATTAAAAATTCTTGGGATGCCAGGGTGGCTCAGCCGGTTAAGCATCTGGCTTTGGCTCAGGTCATGATCCCAAGGTCCTGGGATTGAGTCCCACATTGGGCTCCCTGCTCAGAGGGGAATCTGCTTCTCCCTCTGCTTGCTACTCCCTGCTTGTGCTCTCTCTCTGACAGATAAATAAAATCTTTAAAAAAAATTAAAAATTCCTCTTTTCTTCTTAATTCAGTATTATATTTACATCAAGATTTTTTTTCAATAAATAAAGAAAAAGAATAATGCCCAAGGCTTATGAACATGAATTGGGGAGTCAGAAAGACCTGAGTTTGAATCTAAACTCCACCTAAATCTCAATCCTACTAGGGCATAATTTTTAATTCTCTATGTCTTGGTTTCATCAACATGATAATGGGAAAAATGTAGAATGTAATCATATAAAATGAGGACGTTAATACCACCAACCTCTTAAAATTATTGTAAGGATTAACTGAGTTAATCTACAGTTCTGAAGTACAGCAAGACTTACATACATTGATAGCACTGTTAAGCACTGACTTAGGGATTAAAGATTCCAATTCCGTCATACATCTATCTAGCTAGTTGGCCCCAAAATAGTGTCTGAAATATGTGGATTACAGGGAGCTAAGAACTTTTTACTGGTCCACCCTACATAGTTGCATCTATGTCTTCAAATCAGTCCTATAATCAGATAATGAGGAATGATAGGCTGGATAAAGGTTATATATCACTATATATGTTCCCAGCCACCATTTTTTTCTTCATGGTTCTTTCTAGTTTATGGTTTGGTAGAATGACAGGCTCTTGAATGCTGTATAAACATCTCACAAAGTGCTTCTTCTAGATTACAAAAAGTCAAAGCCAATTTTCTTTGAGATGGGGCCCTTAAATCTGACATTCAAGGGGCGCGTGGGTGGCTCAGTTGGTTAAGCGACTGCCTTTAGCTCAGGTCATGATCCCGGAGACCAGGGATCGAGGCCCACATCAGGCTCCCTGCTCGGCGGGAGGCCTGCTTCTCCCTCTCTCACTCCCCCTGCTTGTGTTCCCTCTCTGGCTGTGTTTCTCTCTGTCAAATAAATAAAATCTTTTAAAAAAAATTTTTTTTAATTAAAAATCTGACATTCAAGTCATCATAACAGAAACAGGAGCTGTTGTACCTAACCTTCTGCAAGGTCCAGTCACCATTTTATATGGGATTTTACTGCCCAGTTTGTTAGGACTGTCCAAATTAAAGGACATTTGCAGTTCAAGACTGAGAATCCTAAAAAGAGCTAAAAAGTTTTTTCTCTATTTGGAGGTAGGGTCTGTCAGAGAGTACTAATGATCTCAATGAATATGTCCAACCAAAATTCTCCTGGTGAGATGAAAACAAATCAACCAACCACCAGCTTCTTAATGCATGAGATAGATTCACAGCTCTAAATATAACTTTTGATTCACTTGTTTAACTTAAAATTCTACTCATGAAAATTATTTAACATCATCCCTCTTCTTTTTCAGCCAGAAATTTTAAACCAGTCATAATAAGCAATCCACATTTCTGATCAATACTAACATGAGAATTCCATGGGCTCTTTCCAAGAGTTTACTGCTGGCTGAATTAGCAAATATCCCATCTTTATCAAGCAAAGAGGTGCTACTTGATAGTCTGCTCTGACGAATCCCAGTTCTGCCATTCCACGCAATATCAAATGTATCTCTGTAAAAATCAAATAAGTACAATTTGCTTTAATTAACTGAGACATATCTAACATCATCCAAACTGCTTAAATAAGCAAAATCTAAATCTTTAAACACACTAAATCAAAATTAAGAAAAATGCTAAGCCAGCAGAAAATTACATTATTACAGAGATTACCAATCAATCTTTTCCTCATTCAGAACAAAGAATTTCTATGGATTCTGGTGCCTTCAAATACAAATGTGAATACAGATGAGCATATAATACAGCTAATGTCTTTAAATTTATTAAATTATTTACAATCAATAAATAATATAAGGTATTATAGACAATGTGAGGTTTTTCTTGTCTGTTAGATTTTAGAACTTCCAAATACTATTGAAGGAATCAACAATCCTAACAGGCTGTCCCATTCTATGGAATATTTCATTTCTTCCTGGGAGTTCGGTCACACACACACTTACTAATATCCACCAAAGTTACTAAGCATCTTCTATGGGCTGAGCACTATTCTAGCCACTGGAGATAGTGGAGTGAACAAAACAGATAAAATTAACATGATTAAAATATGAAAAATTAATAGGGGGCTTTCCACATAAAGACATCAAATTGGCCACATATTTGGATTCCTCCAGAAACCTGTCAAAATTTAATAAAATAATTTTTAAGTGAATAAACGCTTAATAATAAAAAAGATATACTAAGAGACAACAGTAACACAATTTTGAGATATGAAAAGCAAATGAATATAGAAAGCAACTTTTTTTTTTAAGATTTTATTGTCAGAGAGAGCACAAGCAGAGGGAGAAGCAGGCTTCCCGCCGATAAGGAGCCCGGTGGGGGATGTCTCTATAGAAAGCAATCTTGAACTGGCTGTGAAAGAAGACGGAAAAGCATCCATATTTACAAAACTCCAAAGCCTTCAGAGCTGCTGGCACCAAGTACCTGTGGAAGTGGTGGAAATGTGTATTAAGAACGAGAGAATTAGTTGAAAGTCAGTTTAAGAGCAGTTGGAACTTGGGGCGCCTGGGTGGCTCAGAGGGTTGAGCCTCTGCCTTCAGCTCAGGTCATGATCTCAGGGTCCTGGGATTGAGTCCCACATCGGGCTCTCTGCTTGGCCGGGAGCCTGCTTTCCCCTCTTTCTCTGTCTGCCTGCCTCTCTGCCTATTTATGATCTCTCTCTCTGTCAAATACATAAAAATAAAATCTTAAAAAAACAAAAAAGCAGTTGGAACTCTTTTGCAGCCTGATGACCATCCATCCTTTATCTAAGCAAGAGGAAGAAAGAGAAAGTCCAAGGATTAGACAGCACCAGGCACAACTGGGAATAGGTATACTTTACAAAAGTCTAAGAAAATACTGAAATTAGAGACTCCTGGGTGGCTCAGTTGGTTAAGCGTCTGCCTTTGGCTCAGATCATGATCCCAGGGTCCTAGGACTGAATCCCACATCAGGCTCCCTGCTCAGTAGGGAGTATGCTTCTGCCTCTTCCTGCCATTCCCCCTGCTTAGGCTCTCTTTCTGTATGTCTCTCTGACAAATAAATAAATAAAATCTTAATAAAAAATAAAATATTGAAAATAGATTGCCAGTCCTCTTACGCTACTGGCTCCAGAATGCTGGCAGCTAGGACTATATCCTCCAAGAAGAAAATTAAAATAAACTTTTGTGGGGAATCTGACCAGTCCAAGAGGAAAGACCCAAAGATATACTAGTATATTCTAGACATTAGACACCCAATTAATCAGATTCCAATTAGCTTTTTAGTGTTTCAATATAAATATGAAGAGTTGACCAAGGTTTACTAGACATCTGAGGAAAGCCCCTAGCATGAAACAGAGAAACCAAAACAATCATGACATAAAAAACCTGAAGAAAAAAGATTTTTTAAAGCTATCAGTCATATTTTTAAAGAAAGAATATACTGTACCTATAAAGATACAAAAAATTTTAAAATTGAGAAAACAAAGTAATGAAAATCTCCTAAAAATTAAAAATGTAACACCAATGAAAATGCAGACTATATCTACTCATTCAAAAATATTTATTGAGCACCAACTAGAACCAATTTTTTCCTAGCATCTTCACATACTTAAATTCAAATGGAAGAAAAAAACAATAAACACATAAGAAATACATTGTATGTAGAATAGGTGCTAAGGAGAAATTTTAAACATAGGAGAAGAATAATGCCAGGGTGCCAGGCTTTAACAGGGAAGTCACGAGAGGCACCATGAATAAGACTCCATTTAAACAGAGATGTGAAGGAGATAAAAAAGCAAATCAAGCAGTTATCTGGAAAAAGAGCACTTACTCAGAGACAAGAGCAAACACAGAGTTTAGGAGGCAAGAATTTTGTTGATGAATCTGAGATATATTAAGTAAATCAGGAAAGCTGGAGTGGAATAAATACGAAAAATGGTACACCAAGTCAGAGAGGGAGGAGGAAGCCATGTTTATATACTCTGTAGGAAATGTAAGGATTTTGTGTTTTGTTTTTTTTTTTAAGACTTTATTTATTTGGAAGAGGGAGCATGTGGTGGGGGGTAAGGGAGAAAGGGAACAGAGGGAAAGGAAGGTACAGGCTCCCTGCAAAGCGAGGAGCCCAACATACCTGACTGGGCTCCATCCTAAGATCCTGGGAACATGACCTGAGCCAAAGGCAGATGCCTAACCCACTGAGCCACCCAGGCACCCCAGAATTTTTGGCTCTTAATGGGAATGAGAAAGAAAAGAATGACAAAGAAGAACTTTTAGGAAAACACGAACATGATTTGGCTTTTTTATATTAAAATATTTTTATATTATACATAATTTATATGTTAGATTATATTAGAATAATGATCTAGTTGTTATAGAAAACTGAGGGGCCAAGGATAAAATAGGGAGAGTATTTTAGGAGGCTATTACAGTAATCCATACCAGGGCAACAGCAGTGTAAGGAATAAGAAACAGTGAGATTCTGGATATCATTTTCCAGTGCAGCCAGTGGAATTTGCTGATGGACTGAATGGGGAGGGTATGAGAGAGCAGAAATCAAGGATGACTTCAAGATTTTTCACTAAGAACATATTTAGAGATGAGGAAGTAGGAGAGATTATTTCTTACAAATCAAAACAAAACAAGATGAAAAGTCATAATAAAAGAGATCAAGTAGACTTAAGACCCAACAAAAGAGTTTCTAGACAGATCCTATAAGATTCTGGTATGAAGTATGGAGGAGAGATGTCACAAAGTCTCAAGAATCAGAAAAAGGGCACCTCTTAAAAAAAAAACTAAAACAACATCATGCTTAATGACAAAAAAAAACACACACACAAAAAAAAACCTAGAGGATTTCCAACTAATATAAGACATGGATATGAGCTCTGGTCTCTTAATTCAACACTATTGGATTTTCTAATCAGGGCAGTACAAAAGATATCTAAATTAAAAAGAAAGAAGTAAATTTATATTTATTCACATATCATAAGTTAAGACATGATCTTACATATGGAATACTTGAAGGAATCCACTAAACAACTATTAGAACTAATGGATTAACCTAAGCAAGGTTTAAAAATTCAATTATATTTCTATATAAGAGCAATGAACAACAGACTATAAAAGCAAAAAACTCATAACAGCATGAAAATAATATAATACTTAGGAGTAAATTTTTTTTTAAGATTTTATTTATTTATTTGACAGACAGAAACACAGCTAGAGAGGGAACACAAGCAGAGGGACTGAGAGAGGGAGAAGCAGGCGCCCCTTAGGAGTAAATATAACAAAAGAAGTATAAGACGTGTACACTAAAACTGAAAGATATTGTTAAACGAATAAAAGCTCTGGGGCGCCTGGGTGGCTCAGTTGGTTAAGCGACTGCCTTTGGCTCAGGTCATGATCCCGGAGACCTTGGATTGAGCCCTACATCAGGCTCCCTGCTCCGCGTGAAGCCTGCTTCTCCCTCTCTCACTCTCCCTGCTTCTGTTCCTTCTCTCGTTATGTTTCTCTCTGTCAAATAAATAAAATCTTTTAAAAAAAACATTTACATTAAATTTAAGAATTTTTGTTCACCACAAGGCACCATTAAGGAAAGTGAAAAGATAAGGTACAAATTGGGAGAACACATGTGAAACATATAACTGAAATCGGACCAGTACATAAAATTTATAAAGAATAGTTTTAAAAGAAAAGATATGGGCAAAAAAACAGCTTTTCAAAGACAGAAATAGCCATAAAATATATAGAAATTGTTCAACATCATTAATAAGCATGGAAAAGCAGATTATAAGATACCATTTCATAACGATCAGATTATCAAAAGTTAGGAAGTCTGACAATCAGTTGTGCTGGCAAGGAATGAAGTGAAGGGAACCTTCAGCTGCCACTGTTAGCGTACATTAGTACAACTTCCTCAGAAAACAATTTGGGATTACCTTACAAAACTAATATGTACATATCCTGCTGAACTAACGCTTCCACCACTAGTACATATGTAAGAGATGTAATAATAAGTGAACCAGAAGATTGGCATGAGCATGTTTAAAGTAGCACCATGTGTAATGGTGAAAGAACCACCCATACATCCACTGAGGGACAAATCTATTATGGTATATTAATGCCATGTAACTATTTTATTGTGATTCAAAAACACATAATGGGGCGCCTGGGTGGCTCAGTTGGTTAAGCATCTGACTTCGGCTCAGGTCATAATCCCAGGGTCCCGGGATCAAGCCCTGGGTCTGCTCAACGCTCAGCAGGAGTCTGCTTGTCCCTCTACCTCTTCCTCTTTCCCTCGCTAGTGCTCTCTCTCTCTCAAAAAAGTACAGTCTTAAAAAAATACACAACATAAAACTTACCATTTTCTTTTTTATTGAGAAATAACTGACACATTTTATTAATTTCAGGCATACAAAAGAACAACTGAGTATTTACATATACTGCAAAATAATTACCAGAATAAAGTGTAGTTACTATCTATCACCACACACAGTTAGAAATTTTTGTTCTGTGATGAGAACTTTTAAGATATACTCTCTTAGCAACTTTCAAATATACCATCTATAGTATTATTAACTATGGTCACTATACAACACTTTAGTTCCCCAAGAGTTATTTATTTTAGAACTGAGTTTGTATCTTTTGACCACCTTCACCAATTTTGCCCACACCCTACCCTAGCCTTGGGCAACCACCAATCCATTCTCTCTCCATTTTACTATTTTCAATGTACACTGAGTATACTGGCACTGAGTACATTTACACTGCTCTGAAATCATCACCACTATTATCTCCAATGTTAGCCAAAATGAAACTTCGTATTCATTAAACAGTAATCCCCACTCCCCATAGCATATACTATTATACAGCAACTAAAAAGAATAAATTACATCCAAGAAGATGAATGAATTTTAGATGAATATTGCTGAAGGGAACAAAAAAAGTCATCGAAGACAGCATAGTATATAGCAGGATTTCTGTAAAACTCAAGAAATAGAAAAGCCAATTTACTGCTTAGAAAAAAACATACATTTACTGTAAAACTCTTTTTAAGAACACAGTAATGATAAACACAAAATTCTGGATAGCAGTTAACTAAGGGTAGAGAGAGGAGGGAGTGATCAGAAAGTAATACAAAGGTGGTTGCAGTAATACTAAAACATTCTGGTTCTGAATTTGGGTGACAGATTCATTTTGTTGGTCTGCTTCCTTATGGACATGTGTCTTTTATATATGCTCTTATATCAAATGCTACATTAATGTATAAAGACTGAATAGGAGCTTCCCGCTAAACATGTTTAGCAAACTTATGTGCTATTTCAAATCCTCCCAGTCTTACTTCTTACTATAGCTAATGCTGCTGCAAACAGTTGACTAGTTACATACACATATTTAGTCCAGTTTCAAACCTTGTTATACTCTTTATAAAAGTATCAAGAAACAAAAAGTAGGCCTGACTTTCTTCATATTTTTTAACCCACAAAAGTATTAGTAATAATTCTAATTATTTCTTTTATACTTCCTTGAAAACATAAACCAAACATACTTACTGTTGGCGTTTTTCATTTAAAGTATTCATGCCCTGGAGATCAGAAAGAGGTGTTCTGGGATTTTTCCGGGTTATGCCTAACAAATAAAAAGAAGACATTTTCAAATCAATGCTAAAAGAAATTAAACATGAAACAATTTTTCTCAGGACAAATAAAATTAACGTACTTCAATGGTAAATACTTGCTAAACATGTCAGAAGTGTCTAAATAATAATATGAACCAAGTCCCATGTCTGTTAAATACAAATCTTAGCTAACAATGTACAAAATTAAGGAATTAAATAATAAATCTCCTTATTTCTTTCCTCTCTAAACATTATCAGAAAATGAAGGATAACTGGGTTGAAGGTCTAGAAATGTTTAAGCTCATTATTTTAATATTCAAAATACTCCTAATTATTCCTTTGCATCATTTTTCAGCAATAAATATATTGCTGACATGGACTATAGATTTCAGAGGCCAAGTGATCTTACATATAGACACTGAGAATCAAAAACAACAAAAGTATTTCCTTATTAAGGATTACCAATATTTTAAAGTTACAATTTACTTTAAATCACATGATAAACATTGAGGCTCTATACATATAAGGCCATGAATTTTCATAACATCATATAAACACAGACATTTAATATATGTAAGACACACTAGAAAGGAAGTCAAATTATCTATTCAGGATAATAATCCTGTATGCAGAAAATGCTAAGAAACCCACAGAAAAAACTATTAGGACTAATAAAAGAATTCAGGACAATTACAAGATATAAGATCAATATTTAAAAATCAATTGTATTTTTATACAATGGTAATAAGCAATCAGAAAATAAAATTAGAAACAATTCCATTAATAACATCAAAATACTACAAAAAGAATAAACTTAAAAGTACAAAATGTCTACACTGAAACTATAAAATGTCATTAAAAGAAACCTAAATATGCCCATCAACAGATGAATGGATAAAGAAGATGTGGTACATATATACAATGGAATACTATGCCTCCATCAGAAAGGATGAATATCCAACTTCTGTAGCAACATGGATTGGATTGGAAGAGATTATGCTGAGTGAAATAAGCCACGTAGAGAAAGTCAAGTATCACACGGTTTCACTTACTTGAGATGCATAAGGGGTAATATGGAGGACAGTAGGAGAAGGAAAGGAAATGGGAGGTAGGGTAATTCAGAGAGAAAAACAAAACAAGAGACTTTGGACACAGAAACAAACTGAGGGACTTGGAGGGGGTGGGGATGGGAGAACCTGGTGGTGGGTACTGAGGGCACCTATTGCATGGAGCACTGGGTTTGGGGCATGGGGAATGCATCTTGGAACACTGAAAAAAAAATTAAAATTAAAAAAAAAAAAGAAACCTAAATAAATGGAATGCCATCTATACTCATGGACTGGAAAACTTAATTACTGTTAATTTAATGATGCTCCTTAAATTTATCTGCAGATCCGTGCAATCTCTATTAAAATTCAAGCATCATTGTTTTACAGAAATGAATAAACTGATCCTAAAATTAACATGGAAATGCAAAGGACCCAGAATAGCCAGAAGAATGCTAAAAAGAAGAACATGGTTGGAGGATTCACACTACTGAATTCTAAATTTACTATATAAATAGAGTAATTGAGACAGTATGGTACTGACATTAGAAAAAAATAAACAAGGGGAAGGAACTGAGAATACAGTATAGACCTTTATATTTAAGACCTAATTAATTTTGATAAAGGTATCAAGACATTTCAATGGGAAAAGAATAATCTTTTCCAAAAAATGGTGCCAGGAAACTAGATATCCTCAAGTCAAAGAATGAGGTTGGCCCCAAAATCAAAATATGCGCTGAAAGTAAAAAACACTTCAAAGAAAATATAGGAGTAAATCTTTCTGACATTGGATTAGGCAATAAAATTACTTAGGTATGTCACCAAAAGCACAAGCAACCAAAGAAAAAAAATGGATAAACTGGATACCGCCAAATTTTAAAACTACTGCGCTAAAAGGACAACAGATCAGGACCCATTCATATGCTGTTTACAAGACACAAGTGAGGGGATAGAGGGGTCCATCCTTCATGCCAACGGACCTCAAAAGAAAGCCAGGGTAGCGATTCTCATAACAGACAAATTGGATTTTAATCTAAAGACTGTAGTCAGAGACACAGCAGGACACTACATCATTCTCAAAAGGTCTATACACCAAGAAGATCTAACAATTCTAAATAGTTATGCCCCCAACATGGGAGCAACCACCTACATAAGCCAACTGTTAAGCAAAATAAAGAGTCATATTGATATGAACACATTAATTGTAGGAGATCTTAACACACCACTCTCAGCAATGGACAGATCATCTAAACAGAAAATCAACAAAGAATCAAGAGCCTTGAATGACACATTGGACCAGATGGATCTCATAGATATATTCAGAACTTTTCACCCTAAAACAACAGAATACTCATTCCTCTCGAGTGCACATGGAACTTTCTCCAGAATAGACCACATACTAGGTCACAAATCAGGGCTCAGCTGATACCAGAAGACTGAGATTATTCCCTGCATATTCTCTGACCACAATGCCATGATACTGGAACTCAATCACCATAAAAAGTTCAGAAGAAAATCAAACACTTGGAAGCTAAAGACACTCCTGCTCAAGAAAGTTTGGATCAACCAGGAAATCAAAGAAGACCTGAAACACGTCATGGAAACCAATGAGAATGAAGATACATCAACTCAAAAACAATGGGATACAGCAAAGGCTGTAAAGGGGAAATACATAGCCATCCAAGCATCACTCAAAAAAACTGAAAAGTCCAGAATAGACCAACTCTAATTACACCTTAAAGAACTGGAAAATCATCAACAAATTAAACCAACCCCACACACAAGAAGGGAAATAATTAAGATCAGAGCAGAGATGAATGAATCGGAAACTAGAGATAGAGTGGAACACATCAACGAAACTAGAAGCTGCTTCTTGGAAAGAATTAGTAAGATCAATAAACCACGAGCCAAACTAATCCAAAAGAAAAGGGAGAAGACACAAATTAATAAAATTATGAATGAAAGGGGAGAGATCACCACTAACACCAAGGAAATAGAAACAATCATCAGAAATTACTATCAACAACTATGTGCCAATAAGCTTAACAACCTAGAAGATATGGATGCATTCCTGGAAACCTATAAACTTCCACTACTGAAACAAGAAGAAATTGACAATCTGAATAGACCTATATTTAGTAACGAGATTGAACCAGTGATCAAAAACATCCAAAAAATAAGAGCCCAGGACTAGACAGATTCCCTGCGGAATTCTACCAAACATTCAAAGAAGAAATAACACTTATTCTCCTGAAGCTGTTTCAAAAAATAAAAACAGAAGGAAAACTTCCATACTCTTTCTATGAAGCCGGCAATCCTCTAACCCCCACCCAGACAAAGACCCCATCAAAAAGGAGAACTTCAGACCAATATCTCTGATGAATATGGATGCCAAGATTCTCAACAAGATCCTTGCAAATAGGATCCAACAATACATTAAAAAGATTATCCACCATGACCAGGTGGGATTTATCCCAGGGATGCAAGGGTGGTTCAACATTGGCAAATCAATCAACGTGATAGAACAAATCAATAAGAGAAGAGAGAAGAACCACATGGTACTCTCAATTGATGCAGAAAAGGTATTTGACAAAATACAACACCTGTTCCTGATTAAACTCTTCTGCATAGAGGGAAAGAGGGAACATTTCTCAACCTCATAAAATCTATCTATGAAAAACCCAGTGAATATAATTCTGAACAGGGAAAAACTGACAACCTTCCCTCTGAGATCAGGAACAAGACAAGGATGCCCACTCTCACCACTACTGTACAACATAGTGTTAGAAGTCCTAGCAACAGCAATCAGACAACAGAAAGAAATAAAAGGTCTTCAACTTGGCAACGAAGAAGTCAAACTCTCTCTCTTTGCAGATGACATGATATTTTATGTGGAAAACCCGAAAGATTCTACCCCCAAACTACTAGAACTCATAGAACAATTTGGTAATGTGGCAGGATACAAAAATCAATGCACAGAAATCAGTTGCGTTCTTATACACTAACAATGAGAATATAGAAAGGGATATCAGAGAATCGATTCCGTTCACTATAGCTCCAAAAACCAAAAGATACTTAGGAATAAACCTAACCAAAGAAGTTAAGGATCTGTACTCGAGGAACTACAGAACACTCATGAAAGAAATTGAAGAAGACACAAAAAGATGGAAGAGCATTTCATTCTCATGGAGTGGAAGAATAAGCATTGTTAAAATGTCTATCCTGCCCAGAGCAATCTATACTTTCAATGACATTCCGATCAAAATTCCACCAACATTCTTCAAAGCGTTGGAACAAACAATCCCAAAATTTATATGGAACCAAAAAAGACCCCGAATCGCTAAGGAATTGCTGAAGAAGAAAAACAAAGCTGGGGGCATCACATTACCTGACTTCAGGCTTTACTACAAAGCTGTGATCACCAAGACAGCATGGTACTGGCACAAAAACAGACACATAGACTAATGGAACAGAGTAGAGAGTCCAGATATGGACCCACAAATCTATGGTCAAATCATCTTTGACAAAGCAGGAAAAAATATCCAGTGGAAAAAGGACAGTGTCCTCAATAAATGGTGCTGGGAAAATTGGACATCTATGTATAGAAGAATGAAACTAGACCATTCTCTTATGCCACACACAAAGGCAAACTCGAAATGGATGAAAGACCTCAACATGAAGCAGGAATCCATCAAAATACTGGAAAAGAACATAGGCAGTAACCTCTTTGACATCGGCCAGAGCAACTTCTTTCAAGACACGTCTCCAAAGGCAAAGGAGACAAAAGCGAAAATGAACTTTTGGGACTTTATCAAAATAAAAAGCTTCTGTACAGCAAAGGAAACAGTCAACAAAACAAAGAGGCAACCACAGAATGGGAGAGGATATCTGCAATAGACACTAGAGACAAAGGGCTGATATCCAAGATCTATAAAAAACTCCTCAAACTCAATATCCAAAAAGAAGATGAACACATCAAAAAATGGGCAGGAGACACGAAGAGGCACTTCTCCATAGAAGATATACAAATGGTTAACAGACAAATGAAAACATGTTCATCGTCACTAGCTATCAGGGAAATTCAAATCAAAACCACTTGAGATACCACCTTACACCAGTCACAATGGCCAAAATTAACAAGTCAGGAAACAACAAGTGTTGGAGAAGCTGCGGAGAAAGGGGAACCCTCTTACACTGTTGGTGGGAATGCAAGTTGGTGCAGCCGCTTCGGAAAACAGTGTGGAGATACCTTAAAAAATTAAAAATAGAGCTACCCTATGACCCTGCAATTGCACTACTGGGTATTTACCCCAAAGATACAGATGTAGTGAAAAGAAGAGCCGTATGTATGCCAGGGTTCATTGCAGCAATGGCCACACTCGCCAAACTGTGGAAAGAACCAAGGTGCCCATCAACAGTTGAATGGCTAAAGAAGATGTGGTCCATATATACAATGGAATACCATGCCTAAATCAGAAGGGATGAATATCCAACTTTTGTAGCAACATGGACGGGATTGGAAGAGATTATGTTGAGTGAAATAAGCCAAGTAGAGAAAGTCAAGTATCACATGGTTTCACATACTTGCGGTGCATAAGGGGTAATATAATGGACAGTAGGAAAAGGATAGAAAATGGAACGTAGGGTAATTTGGGGATAGAAATGAAGCATGAGAGACTTTGGACTCAGAAACAAACTAAGGGTCTTGGAGGGAAGGGGGTGGGGAGGATGGGAGTTCATGGTGGTGGGTACTTAGGGCACATATTGTATGGAGCACTGGGTGTGGGGCATGAGCAATGAATCTTGGAACACTGAAAAAATAAATTTAAAATAAAATTTTTAAAAAAAGGAACAACAGATCAAGAAAGTAAAAAGACAACCCACAGAATGATAGAAAACGTTTGTAAATCAAGTATCCAATAAGGAACTTGAATCCAGAAAATAAAAGGAACTCTTATAAGTGAATAATAAAAAGACAACCCAATTTTAAAATGAACATAAGATATGAACAGGTATTTTTCCAAAGAAGAGTTGCAAAGGGCAAATAAGTTCATGAAATGATGATCAACATCATTAGTCATCAGAGAAATGAAAGTCAAAACTGCAATGAGATAACACTTCATACCCACCAGGATGGCTATAATCAAAAAGGTAGATAATAACTGTTGCCAAGGACATGAAAAAATTGGAACCTTTTGTATACTGCTGAAATGTGAAATAATACAGTCACTTTAGAAAGCACTCTAGCAGTTCATTAAAAAAGTAAACATAACATTATCATATGACCTAGGAATTGTACTCCTAAGTAAAATCCCAGGAGAATTTCCAGTAAACCATTATTGAAATACATCTTGTGATCAACAAATTCAGTTAGAACTTTGAATAACTATTTTCTTATATACTGAATTCCTTTTTTTTGTTGTTTGTTTTATTTAATCAGTTCCGTAGTTATGGGCACCAATTATCCCTATGACAAATTATTATTATCTATCCTCCATATCTATTTTTTTCCTCCATGTACTGAAACATAATCATTTCAGGCATTTTTTCAATATTAGTAGTTCAGTTTTCATATATTTTCCACTTTTTTATTACATTATTTTATTTTTTCAGTATTCCAAGATTCATTGTTTACTCCCCACACCCAGTGCTCCATGCAATACTTGCCCTCAATATTCACCACCAGGCTCACCATCGCCCCACCCCTTTCCTTATAAGACCCTCAGTTTGTTTCTGAGTACAAAGTCTCTCATGTTTCTTCTTCATCCCTGATTTACCCCACTTCCCATTTCTTTTCCTTCTCATACTGTCCTCCATATTACTCCTTATTCTCCACAAGTAAGTGAAACCATATGATATTTGACTTTCTCTACTTGGCTTATTTCATTCAGTATAATCTCTTCCAATCCGGTCCATGTTGCTACAAGAGCTTGGTATTCATCCTTTCTGATGGAGGCGTAGTATTCCATTGTATATATGGAACCACATCTTCTTTAGCCATTCATCTGTTGAAGGCCACCTTGGCTCTTTCCACAGTTTGGCGAGTGTGGCCATTGCTGCAATGAACACTGGCGTACATATGGCCCTTCTTTTCACTACATCTGCATCTTTGGGGTAAATACCCAGTAGTGCAATTGCAGGGTCATAGGGTAGCTCTATTTTTAACTTTTTAAGGAATCTCCACACTGTTTTCCAAAGCGACTGCACCAACTTGCATTCCCACCAACAGTATAAGAGGGTTCCCCTTTCTCCACAGCCTTTTCCGTTATTTTTTGAGTTCACATAGATATAGCTTTATGCCTCTGAATGCTTTAGTAGTTCGATACCTCTTCTCAATATCATTCTGATATTTTATAGTCTTAAATTTGTGCTACTCCTTTATTAGATGCACATTCTTAAATTCTTCTATACTGTAAAGTACTCAGAGGAAATTTTCTTCTCTTTCTTGGAGTATCTTTCCTGCAAACACAATAGGGTGCTTCTTTGACGGTAATTCTTTTATGCATATCATTTGACTTTCTTATTTCCCTCTGTGATGATTTTCAACACCAATTATTAAATACTTTAAATACTGAGAGGGCATAAGGAATAATATACTGAATGCCTGTAACCGATCACTCAGAAAATGAAGGCCTGTGCAGCTCTCTCCTGATCCCATTCCAACAGCTTGAGATGCCATCATCCCCCACTTGCTATGATTTGCATTAAAAAAAACTTTAAAATAGTTATCATAATGTTCAATGACTTAAGAAGATGGTCTTTGAGTTAACAGACAGCAAAACTCAAGGGAAAACTGGGAACTGTAAAAACGAACCAAATGAATATTCTGGAACTAAAAACAAAAATATTCATTCTATGGGTTTAAAAGAAGACTCTAAACAGCACAATGAACTTGAAATCAATAAATAAAAATTATCTAATTTTTATATGTAAAGAATGAAAGAACAAAAATAAAAGAAAAATGAACAGAGGATGAGGAATCTGAGATAATATCAAATGTTCTAAAAACATGTAACTGACATCCAGAAAGAAAAGAATGTAGGAAAAAAGTTTGAAACAATGTTAGCCACAAATTTCCTAAAGTTGATGAAAAACAAATGAAGCACAGGTCCAAAAGGCACAGAAAATTCCAGAGGCTAAATATAAATCATACCTAGGAAATAATAAATTACTAAAAACCAAAAAAAGAGAAAAGGCCCAGTAGCCAGAGGGTAAAAAGGTACATTAGATATGCAAGAATTATAATAGGATGATATCTGAGTTTATCATCACAAATAATGTCAAAAGAAAATGAAATACCTTTAAAGTACCAAAGTTTGAGAGCTCCTAACGATATTAAAACATCGATATTTAAAACATTAAAACTGTTTATGACACAGTAAGCAACCATAAGTTTTACCTAAGGAATGAAAACAAGTACACGAAATGACTTGAAAAGAATGTTTATAGCAATAGCTCAAAACAGTATATAATCCTTACATCCACCAAGAAACAAATGATAAACACAAAGTTGTATATATAATTATTTATATATATACAATAACTCAGCAACAAATTAACTGCATATAAAGCAACACAAATGAATGTGTTTATCATTATATTGCATACGTGAATCAGATCACAAAAGAATACATACTGTATGATTCCATTTCTATAAAATTTTTAGAAAAGGCAAAACTAATTTATAGTAACAGAAATCTTAAGAGTTCCCTAAAGGAGATTGGAAAATGTATAAGAGAGCAAGAGTAAGTTCTCTGATACAACATTATTCAACATTTTATTTTGAATTTGTGTTCATAGGATTTAGGTTTCTCTCTTATAAACATCTTACAATTGAGTTTTCTTTTTCTTAATTGAAAATAATTGTTTCTGTTTTTTCTGACTTTTTATTTTATGCCTTGAATATCCCTAATTTATCCAGACTTCTATTCAATTATTTTCTTTATATTCTGGTTTCGTTTGTTTCAGAAGTTATAAATACTCTCTCCTTTGATTATCCTTGAATTTTTAGCATATCCATGAATTATAAACTGAATTCTTTCTTCCCTCTTACTAAAGAGTACAAGAACCTTTGAATGATTTGATTCCAGTTATCCCCTTGCCATCTCAGATGTCAATACCCAATACTTATTTTCATCTTGTTTTCTTCCAATTAACCAAGCAAATTATACCCTATCACTACTTTTAAAAAGTAACTGTTTTACACTGAAGTAGAATATAAAAACATTTCAGTTGCCCCACATCCTCATCATGTTAATATTTCCAATATTTTTTTAAATATTGTTAACGTCTTAAAACTGACCCATGAAACAGGGTTTTAATGTGACCTTATTGTGAACATAATTTGTATTTCCCTAGTGACTAATGAAACTGATCATCTTTCATGAACCTATGGATCACTAATATAGCTTTTTTTTTTAATGATTTGATTTATTTATTTGACAGAGAGAGATCACAAGCAGGCAGAGAGAGAGGAGGAAGCAGACTCCCTGCCGAGCAGAGAGCCTGATGCGGGCCTCGATCCCAGGACCCCGAGATCATGACCTGAGCCGAAGGCAGAGGCTTTCACCCACTGAGCCACCCAGGTGCCCTAATGTAGCCTTTTTTTTTTTTTAAGATTTTTTTTTTAAGATTTTATTTATTTATTTGACAGAGAGAAACACAGTGAGAGAGGGAACACAAGCAAGGGGAGTGAGAGAGGGAGAAGCAGGCTTCCCGCCAAGCAGGGAGCCCGATGTGGGGCTCAATCCCGGGTCTCCGGGATCATGACCGGAGCTGAAGGCAGTCGCTTAACCAACTGAGCCACCCAGGTGCCCCCTAATATAGCTTTTTTGAAGCATATGTTTAGGGGCACCTGGGTGGCAAAGTCATTAAGCATCTGCCTTTGGCTCAGGACATGATCCCAGAGTCCTGGGATGAAGCCTTCCATGGGCCTCCCTGATCAGCGGGAAGCCTGCTGCTCTCTCTCTCACTCCCCCTGCTTGTGTTCCCTCTCTCGTCTCTCTCTCTGTGTGAAATAAATAAATAAAATATTTTTTACAAAATGAAGCACATGTTTAAATCTTTAGGCTATTTTTAGCTGAATTGCTTATCTTATTAACTACAGAAGTTCTTAAAATATTGTTTTCAGGGGCACCTGGGTGGCTCAGTTGGTTGGGCAACTGCCTTCGGCTCAGGTCATGATCCCAGAGACCCAGGATCGAGGCCCATCAGGCTACCTGCTCAGCGGAGGCCTGCTTCTCCCTCTCTCACTCCTCCTGCTTGTGTTCCCTCTTTCACTGTATTTCTGTCAAATAAATAAATAAAATCTTTTTAAAAATATTATTTTCAAATCCATTATCAGTTATTAGTTCATAAATTATCACTGAAGTTTTGTCTTCTAGGGTGTGGTATGCTTTTAGTTTTCTTAGCAAGATGTTTTTTAAATAGAAATTTTCAATTTTGGTGAATTCCATTTTATCTTTTTGCTTTTTTTAAACAATTCATGGTCTTAGGTTCCATCTAAGAAATCTTTGCCTGTCCCAAAATTGCAAATATTTTCTCCTACAAATTTAATAGTTTTACTCTTTATGAAGAGCTATATGACCCACTTTGAGTTCAATCTTATGGATACGATAAGGTCAAAGTTCTCTTCTTATATAAGGCTACCTAGTTATTCCAATGTCATTTGTTTAGAAGGCTATACTCAATCTTACTGGATTATCTCAGCACTTTTGTGGAAAATCAATTGACCTATATATGTAGATCTTTTCCTGGATTTTTATTTCGTTCTTTGATTTCTTGACCTCTTGATCTTTACACTAAGAACAATGTCATGATTATTTCAGTCTTGAAATTGTAAGTTCTCTAGCTTTGTTCTTTTTCAAAATTGTTTTGTCATCCTAGATATTCTATATTTCTATGTAAATCTTAGTTATTAGCTTGTGAATTTCTACCAAAAAATCTCATTTATTTAGGTATTTTTCAATTCTTCTTAATTGTATACAGGTCTAACACATATTTCATTAAAGTTATCCCTATGTGAGGTGGGTAGGTGGCTCAGTCAGTTAAGCATCTGACTCCTGATTTTGGCTCAGGTCATGATCTCAGGGTTGTGAAATGGAGCCTCCCATTGGGCTCTCTGCTGGGTGTGGAGCCTGCTTAAGATTCTCACTCTCTCTCTCTCCCTCTGCCCCCCAAAAAATTAATAAATAAAATAAAATAAATAAAAATTATCCCTACGTAATTCCTGTTTTGGCATGTTATATTATTGCCCATTGCATACTAAAGCACTTCAAAACCTAGCACTTAAAAATGACAGTTATCCTAATCACAGAGTTTCTATAAACACAGGCTGCAAGAATTGCTTGGCTAGGTGGTGAGATAGAGTCTCTCATAAGGTTACAGTCAACCTGTTGGCCAAAGTTGTGGTCATCTCAAGACTGGAATGGAATAAAGGACTGGCTTCCAAGGACACTCACATAGTGACAAGAATCAGTTCCTAACTGTTGACTACAGGCTTCAGTGGAATTCTCAGCAGGGCTACTCAAATGACAGCTTACTTCTCCTAAAAAGAGTGATCCAAGAGAGAGCTAGCATGTTAGAAATTACCTAAGATAGAAACTGCAGTCTTTAATAACTTAATTTTGGAACTGACAAACTTCTGCCATGCCCCATAAGTCACACAGACCAAGACTGGTAAAATGCAGGAGACTACACAAACTTGTGAATACCAGAATATAGGGATAAATGGAGAATATCTAGCAGGCTGATTGCCAAAGATGTATAAATGAAATTCATAAATTTCATTTTCCATGTGCTCATGGCTAAAATATTATAACTTAATTTTGTAAATTTATCTGGTATCCTGTGAGATTACTTTTAGATCAAATAGCATATTTTAAACTCCTCAGAACTTTCTATACAGGTGATCATGTTGTTTACATCTTCCTTTTCAATCATGCACTCTTTTATTTCTTTTTGTTGCCTCAGCACTGTGTATGACCTTCAGCACAGTGTTAAATCTGAGTGGCAAAAGCAGGTATCTTTTCTCAATGTCAAAGAGTAGTATTCAATCTTTGATCATTAAGTATGAAGTTTGCTGTAGGATTTTTATGCATAGTCTTTATAAATGATGAGGCTGCCTATTCCTAGTTCCTAAAAGTTTTTAATTAGGAATGACTAAAGAAGTATGACAAAATCTTTTTATTCAACTACTGAGATATCATAAGCTTTTTCTTTTTTTCTAGGTGAATAATATAATGAGTTATAGGGATGCTTGGGTGGCTAGTAGGTTACGAGTCTGCCTTTGGCTCAGGTCATGATCCCAAGGTCCTGGGATTAAGTCCTGCATCAGGCTCCCTGCTCAGCGGGGAGCCTGCTTCTCCCTCTACCTGCCGCTCCCCCTGCTTGTGCTCTCTCTCTCTCTGACAAATAAATAAAATCTTTAAAAAATATATAGTGAGTTATACTAACTGATTTTCTATTATCAAAGCAACCTTTCATTCCTGGAATAAATTACACTGGTTTTCATGTATTCTCCTTTAATATATTAATGAATTCAGTTAGCCCTTATTTTGTTAAGGCTTCCTACATCTATCACTGTGAGATATGTTGGTCTATAGTTTTCTTATAATGTTTTTGTCTGGTTTTGGTATTAGATTAATGCTGGCCTCATGATATGGTTTGCATAGGGTTCCTTCCTCCTATATTTTCTGAAATAGTTGAAGAGAACAGGTATTATTCCTTCCTTAAATGTCTCTTAAATAAAACTTACTAGTGAAGCTATATGGGCCTGGATGTTTTGGGTGTGGGGTACGATTTTACTTATGAATCCGTCATTCTTATTTGCTATAGGAGTGATCAAATTTTCTATTCTTCCTTGAGTCAATTTAGATCAAAAATCAAGGATTTCATCTAAGTTGTTGAATTTATTGACACAAGTGTTCACCTCAATTTTTTGATGTCTACACCTTATGTAACTGTGTCCACTTGTTCATCTCGGTAATAGTATTTGTGTCTTCTCTCATATTTCTTGATCAGAATCGCTAGAACTGCACTATCTAATACAGCAGCCACTGTCCACACATGGCTTTCAAATTTTATCTGACTGAATCAAATTAAAACTTCAGTTTTCAAATGTTCAATACATTTCAGGTGCTTAACAGCCATGTGTGGCTAATGGCTAGTTTTAGAGAGCACAGCTGTAAAACATTTTCATCTTCACAGAAAGTTCTATTGGACAGAACTAGAGCTTTGCCAATTTTATTGCTCTTTTTGAAAACTCAGCTTTTGGTTTTCACTGATTTTCTCTGCTGTTGGTCTGCTTTGTATTCACGATTCTTCTCCTACTTATTTTGGGTCTAAAGTGTTCTTGTTGTAGATCCATAAGGTAAAAAGCACTGATTTTGACTTTTTCTAATATAAGGAATTAAAAGCTATCAATTTTCTTATAAGCACTTCTTCAGCTGCATTATGCAAGTTATGTTATTTCCATTCTCATTCAGATCAAAATAGTTTCAAGTTGCCCTTATGAATTCTTCTTTAATTCATGAGTTATTTACACATGTGGTTTATTTTCAAAATATCTGAGTATTTCTCAAGAAGTGCCTGGCTGGCTCAGCGGAAGAGCAAGTGACTTTTTTTTTTTTTTAAGATTTTATTTATTTATTTGACAGAGAGAGAGATCACAAGCAGGCAGAGAGACAGGCAGAGAGAGGAGGAAGCAAGCTCCCTGACAAGCAGAGAGCTTGATGCAGGCCTCGATCTCAGGACCCTGAGATCATGACCTGAGCCAAAGGCAGAGGCTTAGCCCACTGAGCCATCCAGGCGCCCGAGCAAGTGACTCTTAATCACAGCGTTTTAAGCTCAAGCCCCATGCTGATTGTAGAGATTACTTTAAAAACAAAAAAAAATTGGAGGATTTCTCAGATATCTTTTTGACTGAATTCCATTTGGAATTCCACAGTGGAATTCCATTAATTGCATTTGGTCAGATTAAATTTTCAATCATTTGTGGGACCATACTGAGGCCTGAGGTCAGGAATATTAAGGCAGGCACTGTCAGCAAGGTGAGTACTAAGTTATATCAAGCCCACAGCACTTCTCTGACAACTGCTGATCCTTCATCTTCAAAAACATGGTCTGAGTACAGACTGAAGGTCAAAAGTACGGGTTCAAATTCAAGTGAGATTCTTCTCTTCTACCCTTTCTCTCTCTCTTCCTCCTACCACTTATCCCTTTACCTTACCAGGCCTCTTGACCTTTGCAGAAGTGGGGCTGAAGATCATGCTTCCAAGAACCCCAATTTCATCCCTCTCCTCTTATTTCCTCCCAACCGAATTTCAGAGAACAGATGCTAGAGAGAGAAGGTGGGAGCAAAAGAAATGAAAAGGAAGAGCCACAATACCTTTTATGTCTTAATCATGAAGGCCACACACTGTCACTTCTGCCATAATCCATTTATTAGAAGTGAGTCATTAAGTACAGCACACGCGTTTTGAAGAAGGAGTATCAAAGAATTTGTGGACGTATTTTATATCACCAGAACAATGTCACAGTTTTTACTTTAAATAAATATATATATATATCTTTTTAAAAGAAATTAAGAGAAGGAAAGGATATGTATAGTCATCTATTTTTAATAGTAAATAGTAAGAGAGTTACTATTTCTGTTTCTTTATTTTATCCAATAATTGATGAATCAGCAAACTAAGTCCCTGGGCCAAATCAAACCCACTGCCTGTTTTTGTGTAGTCTGATGCTAAGAATGGCATTTACATTTTTTAAATGATTGAGGGGGAAAAAAATCAGTGGAAGAATATTTTTGTGACATGTGAAAATCACATGAAATTTAAATTTCAGGTGGCGCCTGAGTGGCTCAGTTGGTTAAGCGACTGCCTTCGGCTCAGGTCATGATCTCGGAGACCGGGCATCAAGCCCCACATCGGGCTTCCTGCTCGGAGGGAAGCCTGCTTCTCCCTCTCTCACTCCCCCTGCTTGTGTTCCCTCTCTGGCTGTGTTTCTCTCTGTCAAATAAATAAAATATTTTTTAAAATTTTTTTTAAAAAAGAAATTTAAATTTCAGTGTCTGTTATAAAGTTTTATTGGAACATAGCCATGCTTATTTATTTATGTACTGCTTGTGGTTCCTTTCACAGTAGAACTGAGCTGTTTCAACAGAGACCATTAAGACCCCCAAAGCTTAAAATATTTACTATCTGGCCTTTTGCAGAAAAGTGTACCAACACTTACTATTCATCCAAGTTACCATCTGATGGTAATTTTAGGGTTTAGTTTAAAGAACTTCCACTACCAGGGTGCCTGGGTCAGTCAGTTAAGCATTTGAATCTTGATTTTGGCTAAGGTCATAATCTCAGGGTCATGAGATTGAGCCCCGTGTTGGGCTCAGTGCTGAGTGTGGAGCCTGCTTAAGAGTCTCTCTTTCTCTCTGCCCTTCCCCTCACTGCTCACACACCTTCTCTCTCTCTAAAAAAAAATTAAATAAAAAAATAAGGTTGAACTTTCTGATGAAAACAAAAATTTTCATTATCATTTCTTACAGAATATATATTATGGTGACAAATCCTCTGATTCCTTTTATCTGAAAACTTCTTTATTTCAGGCTCATTTTTAAGGCATATTTTTGCTAATAGTTAGACACTGCAGCAACATTAAATTCTGTCACATTTTTCTAGAAACTGTTGATTTTCCAATATGTAATTAACTTATCTGGACCCAACTAAAAATATAGAAATTTTGCCTGAAAGTTGGCTTTTGTTGGGGGTCTTGAGGGGGGGGCAGTGTTTTGGTTTGTTTGGAGGGGGAAGATTTTAATTATAATTTTTGTCTATCTTTCTCACTGCTTTAATAAGTCAGGTGTTAATCGTATTATTATTCCCCTGTATTCAATGTGCCATATTTTCTCTTGGCTGCTTTCAAGTTTTTCTCTTTATCTTTGACATCTGGCAAACAATGTGCCTAACCATTGTTTTCTTTTTCACTTATTCTACATGGAAGTCACTAATTTTCTTGGATCTCTAGGTCAGTTTTTTGTTTTTTTTTAACCAAACATGAAATGTTTTTGGCCACTATTTCTTCAAATATTTCTCTGCCTTTCTCTCTCCCCTCTACTTATGGGACTAAGATAGCAAGACTTCAGCTTTTCTCCCCCAGGAACTATGGAGATACAAAAACCCTGTCAAAAAAGCAGCAAACTTGCAAATCTCACCTACTGCAGTTGTATCGTTCCAAGGTTATCTGTCTGGTTTGCAGTGCTTTGTTGAGCAGCTTCCCTGAGTACTCACAGCTGTCAGCCAGGTATGGCTGGCACAATTCATACTCTAACTTTGGGGTTTGGCCCTTTGGCAGCTTACTCAGTTCCAGGATTTTCCTCCTCGATTCCAAGTTGTTTGACCAATCCTCAACTTTGTTCTCTGATACCTCGTGTCAGTATGGTTGTGGTCTGTCGTGTCTGGGGCTATGGGAGTTGGGGAGCACCTTTTTTAAAAAGCCACAGATTCAAAATTCTTATCCACTACTTTACTTAATTCAAAGAATAAACTCTCCTCTGGTTTCTGCTTCTTTTTGGGTCTTTCAGCAAGTTTTTTTGTGGTTATTGTTTTGTCTTTTCAGTGCTTTCAAATCACTTTGTTATTTTTAAATTTTTTCCAGATTTTATCATTGTTACCTATGGGAGAGTTCATTCACCTTGCCAATTTATCCATTACCTAAAGCTGGTAGTTCCCTGTTTTTTAAAAAACTGTCTCCCAGACTTGAATTTGTAATTTTATAAATTATAAAATTTTAATTAGTGGTAATATTACAATAGGAAATGGAATAAACTACCTAAAATAATGGAAAGCTCCAACTTTCATAAATTTGCATGTAAATACAGATAAATATATAATTTCCTTATGCAGGGGCACGTGGGTGGCTCAGTCATTAAGCTTCTGCCTTTGGCCCAGGTCATGATACCAGAGTCCTGGGATTGAGTCCCACATCCGGCTCCCTACTCAGCAGGAAGCCTACTTCTCCCTCTCCCATTCCCCCTGCTCATGTTCCCTCTCTTGCTGTGTCTCTGTCAAATAAATAAATAAAAGCTTAAAAAAAAATTCCTCATGCAGCCTATGTTGTAGGTGGTGCTCTCCTATTCTGAACCCATATTTACTAAGCTGGGATGCACTGAAGGTCATAAAAATGAACAAAACAAATAAACTACTTGCAACTATTTAAAAGCTGAAAACAATTTAAACTTCCAAAAAATCTCTGTAGGCTGTTTTAAATAATGTCCCATGGATTAAACGATTTAGAGGAGGAAGATAGGTAACTGAAATGAAGACTTACTGTATACCTTTTAGAAACAGCAATAATTAACAGTAATACTTACAGATGCTTTTTTAAAAATGAAATACTTACCGCTGTTCTTTCTAAAATGAGAAAATATTTTTAATAGAATTTTTTTAAATGCATTACACATCTTCTTATACCAAAACAGTGAAAGAAGAACTGAGGAACCCACAACATTGCTTTTAAAAATTCTACTTACATTCTCCTTTCACTGATAATTGGGTCCTAAATTTTCATGGAATTTCAATCACAAAACTGTGAAATTAACAAAGTATCTGATGATTTGTAAAAAGCTCAGAATGTGTAAGTAATTTAAATCCATTATATGCAAATTGCTGAGTTGGGCTTTCAGTATTCTAAAGGATCTCTTTATTCTCACTATACCAGTAGCCAAATAACTATAATCCCACAGTAGGCAAAAGAACCCATTTTCATTCAGAGTGAGTATAACAAATAGAAAGGAGGAAATGGAGACCAAGGGCATCTTTTTACACCAATTATATAAAAAAATTAAAAAATAAAAAAACAATATCCACCATGATTCTCATTCTTCCTTAAGCCAAACCATTATGTGGTGGCTTTGCTCTAAACCAGACACAGAAAGGTCTGATAGAACTGCAATCAAACAAAGTAGATTAAACAATGATACACAAAAGCAACACTGCTGATACTGAAATTCAGGCATAAACAAGCACAGAAATCAGCCAAAATTAGAAAGGGGCAGAGGGAACTTTTGGCAGTGTTGGATATGGTAATTAACTAGACTATGCTAATGATTTCACAAGTGCATATGTATGTCAAAACTTTTTCAGTTTTTCAGTTTTGTTTTTGCATGTGATTTTATCTCAGTTAGATTTCAATAACGCTTTTTTTTTAAATTAGCAGGAAAAAAATCATTACTCCATTTTTAACTATCACTCAACTACTTTAAAGACAAAACTGGAAACCAATTCAGACTCATAATTAACAACACAAGGATCACAGGCAAATAGTCATCCAAGTTCAAAGAAGGGGTATATCAACTTTTTCAAAAGAAAGAATAAAGTCTCAGTCAATGGAAGTATCCTGAGACTGGTCAAAGGTTTATGGAGGTCACATTGCCTATGCAATTTATGTCCCACCCTGGTGCAGAATGCTCCTGGTTTCCATTTCCAAACAGATATGTGATTACACAGAGTTTATCAGGATTTGCAGCCTTACTGTACTTCTCTTCCTTGCACCTCTGCAGAATCTCTAAGCTCCTCTGGTGGACTGGGTGTTGGAGAAAGCTAAAACTATCCATACTTTTCAAAACTGCACATGGCGCTGTATCATCATGTCCTTAGGAAGCAAAAGAAAAATAAAAAAATGGAGAAAAGAAAAAGATATTATATAAGCCCAAACCAATAGAGAATTAAGGACAATGCTGCCAACTATCTTAAGAATATATTTTTAAAAATGTATCAAGTAATATGGGTTAAATGTGAGTCAATTTTCTAAACTGATTTGAAGAAATTACACAAAAATAAAAGGAAAATATAAAGGCCTTTTTCAGATATTCAAAGTATCCCTTTCAGTACTGAAAGTGTTGTGAGTTAATATCACACTAAAAATTTCTAATTTAAAATATTAGGGAAATTTCAAAACAATTTGTATGTTTATTTTTTTTAACAGGCCCATTTTTACCAGGTCTGAAATATAATTAGCATATAGTTGGCAACAATGCAAGGAACAATGATGGAATCTCAAAGAGAAATACACCCAAAACAATTTACCAAAAGTTAAATAATTCTTTCACAAATCTTGCAATTAACCACACTTGTAGGAATTCCAACAAGCGTGTCAATGTTTAAAGAGAAGGAAGAAAAAGCACCATAGAGCAGGAAAACCCAGCAGCAGTTTGGCATTTATAAATCTGAAAAGAGAGTTAGGAAATGTACCTCACCACCACTTAGCCAAGTGAGACAAAATCAACTACTTGTAGGAAAGGGAAGAGAGCATGTTCAAGTAAGGACCAAAGTCCCAGATTAGTGCTACTGAAATAGTGAGTCACTCTAACAATAAAGGGAACTGGGGGGGAGGGGGGGTCAGTACCATTATTATTAGCAAGAGATGGATTAAAAGAAAATAGGCATCTCCAGGCTTTGCAGAGGGAGTGCGGGGGAAGGGTGTTGAGTATCATTTACTCAAAAAACATCTCTAGGGTTAGGACGTTTAGTTCAAATTTGTGTAGGTGTGCCTTAAAAAAAGAAAAGGGAACAGTTTAACAATAGAGACAAAGTGAGCAATACAATGAATAAAGTTTCATTAGTGCATATTTACTGTATATTTATGAGTGAGGTACTATCTATGAGTAGTTCTCAATGCAGAATCATTTAAAAAGTTAAACAGATGCAGAGTAGTTCTAGGAGGTTTGCAAAGCAGGGTTTAGTCTAACTATAATTCCTTAAACTAGATTATTGCATACAGAGAACGAGCATCCACATTTTAGCTAAGGAGATAATTTCTTAGTTGAAGAATATCCCAGTAAAAATATTCTATGCCCATTACCTCTAATTCTTCCCACCATCTTTGATGGGCTGTTTGAAGAAAGAATGCTAGGCTCAGACTAGCCTATACTTGGTTAGTCGGTGATGCCAGAAGGTAGGTATCAGTTGGGGGACCATTTGAGACAAAAAAAATGCCTGGAGAGTTCTATTTATACTCTAACCAAATTGCAATTTTAAAAAGTTATCACAAGACTTTCAGGCTATCTTGATAATCTGCCAGTCAGAAATAATTTTAAGGAATTATGGTATCAAAGTGTCATATGTAAAAGTTCAGTATATTAAATATACTAAATTAGTAAGCAGTTTGAAGAAATCACTTGATATTACTACAGCCCCTACACTCCTTTTATCTAATAAACTGTGGCAATGATGCCTGGATATGAGTAATTTTGTAGTTGTGACTGTTTTATGTCTCACCATCACCTATCTTATCTTTTTTTTAACTCTCTATTATTTTAGACTATAATACTATTTCCAAACCTTAAACTGATCTTCCTCTCATTTACTGTAACAATGCCCTTTTAAAGTGGTTAGGTTTCCTAGGATGGTTTATAAGTACATATTCAGGGACGGTTATTGTCTAAGGAGTCTCATAAATTCTTAAAACACTTTTATTTAGTGTTGGTTTATGCTAGTTCCTGGTCTAGTTTGTTAGTTCATTTCCTTGGGATTATACACCAAAATTACAACATAAATTCAGACCCCATACCTATGCATGATAAAGATATGGGGCACTGATTTTTTTTTTAAGTAGTTTAAGAACATCTTATCTAAGAAAAAAAAAAGTCTTATCTAAGGCCTAACACACATTGCTAAGGTCCTTCTTATTTCTCTGCTCAAAGCCAATGTACAGAATTTTTCAATCACCTTTCAGTGACAGAAGAGTCCAAGATCTCTGAAGATACTATACCACATAATGGAACTCAATCCTAGTTATCATTCAAACCTGAAGCCATGTCTCTGATCCTAAAGCAGTTTCTGTAATGCCAGCTTCCAGGCTGCATGGACATTAAAGGTATATCTCACACAAAGTAACCCACCAATCTCAAGTATAAATTTGATGAGCTTAAAAAATATTTACATCTGTATAATTCTCAATCAAGATAGAACATTTCCATTATCTCGGCAAGTTATTTCATCCCCTTTCTGTCAATACCACCCTTGCCTTTGCAGAAGCAATCAAGATACAATCTCTATCCTAACTATATTATTTTACCTGTTCTTAAACTAAATGAAAGCATACACCATGTATCCTTTCAGGCCTGGCTTTTTTTGCTCAATATTTTTTGTGACTCATTATTGTACTCATGAGAATCAGTAATCTGTTCTTTTTTACTGCAGAACAATATTACATGGTAGGAATGTATCACAACGTGGTTATCCATTCTTCCACTGATAGATTTTTGGGTGTTTCTACTGGGGACCATTAAGAATAAAGACACTATGAACATACTTTTCCGTGTTTTGTGTATAATAGCTTCATTGAAATATAAACGACATACTATACAACTCACCTATTTAAAGTGTATAATTCAATGGTTTTTAGTGTAATTCCCAAAGCTGCTGAACCATCACCACAATCAATTTTGGAATACCTTCAACATACCAAAAAGAAACCCAAACCTTTTTAATTATCCTTCCCCTCATCATCTCTCAGCTTGCCTACTCCAGCTCTAGGCAAACACTAATCTACACTCTACCTCTACAGATTTGCCTATTCTAGACATTTCACATAAACGCAATCATACATTTGTGATTTATGATACATATAATATGTAGCCTATGTTGTTGAGTTTCCGTATATGTCTTATTATGTATTATTATTGTTCCTCTATTCTTTCATTATTACTGTCTTTTGTATTAAACAGATGTTTTCTAGTATATTCTTATTTTTTTGTCATTTATATTACCATATTATTTTTTACCATATTATTTATTACCATATTTATTTTATATTATATTATTTTTTAGGTATTTTGTTAACAAATGCCAAGGGAATTATAATTAGCATCTTATAACACTCAAGTGTGGATTTTAAATTACTTAATTCCAACAATATATAAACATGCTTCTCATAATTATAGAGCTCTATGCTCTTCCTCTTCCTTTATGCTGTTACTGTTATACAACTCACACCCTTAAAATGTCACACCCATCAACAGAAATTTCTAGTTATTGCTTTGTACAGTTGTGTTTTAAATCAGATTAGAGGGGAAAAGTTACAAAACATAAATGTATTCATACTATATTTTAGATTTCATTCTATAGCTGCCTTTAATGGTGTTCTTTACTATTTCAAGTGGCTTTCAAGTTACTGTCTAGTTTCCTTTCATTTCAGCCAGAAGAACTCACTCAAGTATTTCTTATGGGACAGATATGATAATACGGGTTTATATATAAAATACAGGATTTGTTTATCCACAAATGTCTTAATTTCACTGTCACTTTGGAGGGCAGTTTTGTTGAATGTGACATTAATTTATTAATTTAAATTCAATTAACATGTAGTATATTATTAGTTTCAGAGGTAGAATTTAGTGATGCACCAGTCTTATATAATGCCCAGTGCTCGTTACATCACGTGCCTTCTGTAATGTCCGTCACCCACTTACCCCACCACCTTACCCACCTCCCCTCTAGCAACCTCAGTTTGTTTCCTATGATCTCTTCTGGTTTGACTCTCTCTCTGATTTTGTCTTGTTTTATTTTTCCCTCCCTTCCCCTATGACCCTCTGTTTTTTTCTTAAATTCCACATATCAGTGACATCATATGATAACTGTCTTTCTCTGACTGACTTATTTCATTTAGCATATAGCATAATACCCTCTAGTTCCATGCACGTCATTGCAAATGGCAAGATTTCATTTTTGACGGTTGAATAGTATTCCACTGTGTATATATACCCCAGCTTCTTTATCCAGTCATCTGTCCATGGACAGCTGAGTTCTTTCCATAGTTTGGCTATTGTGGACATTGCTGCTATAAACATCAGTGTGCAGGTGCCCCTTCAGATACCCGGTAGTGCAATTCCTGGGTTGTAGGATGGCTTTATTTTCAAATTCTCGAGAAACCTCCATATTGTTTTCCAGAGTGGGTTCACCAGTTTGCATTCCCACCAACAATGTAAGAGCATTCCCCTTTTTCTGTGTCCTCACCAACATCTGTCATTTCCTGACTTGTTAATTTCAGCCATTCTGACTAGTATGAGATGGTATCTCATTGTGGTTTTCTTTTGTGAATACAGAATTCTTGACTGACTCTCTTTTCTTTCAGCACTTGAATATGTCAAGTATTGCTCTCCAGCCTCAGTGGTTCCTGATGATGAATCAACTGTCAATCTTGCTGAGGGCACTCTGCACATAAATTACTTCTCTCCTGATGCTTTCAATATTTTCTAAGAACAATTTAATTATGATGTATATAAGTTTGGACCCCTTATAGGTTGTTGAAATTCTTGGTATATAGTCTTTTTGCCAAATTTGAAGAGTTTTGGCCATTATTTCTTGAAATATTACTACCCCTTTCTCTGTCCTTCTAAACTGCCAGATATTGGGGTACTTTATTATGCCCCACAGGTCTAAAAAGTCTGTTCATTCTTATTCATTCTTCTTTCTGTTCCTTAGAATGGATGATCTCAACTGATCTGTGGTCAAGTTCAGTGATTGTGGCCTCTGCCTGTTCAAATCTGTTGTTGAACTCTTCTAGTGAATTTTTCATACATATATAAATTAATACTTTGTATTTGGTAAGACACTGTTCTCATACTTTCCTTTAGTTCTTCAGATATGGTTGGCTTTGAACATATTTAAAATAACTTAAAGACTTCAGTAAGTTCAAGGTCTGTCTTTCCTCAGCAATAGTTTCTATTGATTCCTTTTTCACACATGCAGATCATAGTTTCTTATTTTTGTTTTTTGCATGCTTCATAATTTTGTGTAGAACACCAGATATTTTGAATGATACAACATGGTAACTCTGAAAATCAGATTCTCCCTTCTTCCTAGGATTTGCTGTTTCACGTAATTGTTGCTACTGTTTAGGACTTTCTTGAACTAATTCTGTAAAGTTTGTTTTCTGACCAGACAGATCATTATTATCTTTAATTCTATGTCCCAAAAGGGCCAATATGAAGCTTCACTCACACTGCCTACTGATATAATTACACTAAGAACTCTGTATGGTTTTCAGATCACCATAATATACATTATGCAGTTATAACAAATGTATTCTTGAAAAGAATAAATTGAATTTTTATTTAAAAGCCTTAAATGACACTATGTTCCTTCATCTGGAAGTCTATGAAAAAACAGTCAAAAAACAGATTTTAATTTGATATTATTTGCGCACTTGGATGGCTTGATGAAGAAAAAGAATGTCAAGGAATTCCATAAGAAAATCTAAGATTTTGGGGGGCGCCTGGGTGGCTCAGTTGGTTGAGCGACTGCCTTCAATTCAGGTCATGATCCTGGAGACCCGGGATCGAGCCCCTCATCGGGCTTCCTGCTCAGCAGGAAGCCTGCTTCTCCCTCTCTCAGTCCCTCTGCTTGTGTTCCCTCTCTGCCTGTGTTTCTCTCTGTCAAATAAATAAATAAAATCTTAAAAAAAAAAAAATCTAAGATTTTTCAGTTTACTATCAGGGTATTTATTAGCAATTTACCTAAGAGATGCTAAAATTTTTTGTAAAGATATTCTCAAAGGAAGTGAAGATATATTGTACATCTGTAGACTACACCTTCTTTCTTCCCTAAAGTACTATCTTTGAACTCTGTCTCATTCATATCTGAACTTGATTACCTTCTGCCTTCCACATATTCCACTTCTACTTAAATAATCTCTAATTCCTATATTTCATTTTCATTATGTCTCTATACTATTTATGGTCATTTTAAAAAGTTTTGAATCTACTATTTATACATTTTCACAATTATTGTTAGTTTTTACTTTGCAATGCTACCATGTTCTATTTTATGGCACCCTTTTATTCTAAACCGATGTAGAAGGAGCTAAAATACTAAATACTGGCACTGACAGTAATATGCTTGCAATACAATTATTTCCTATAACAAACCTCCTCAATCATTGCCTCAAAATGCAAATGAGCTATAGTTTTTCTTTTTCTTGATAAAAAGTGAAATTTAAAAAGTTTATCCAATGAGACTTCTGGGTTGTTATTAATATTCTACTTCTTAATCTAGGTGCTATTTTCAGAGTGTTTTCACTTTGTGATAATTAACTGAGCTATACAACATTTTTGAGGGCACACTTTTCTGTATGCATTTTATAAACTAAAATAAAAGTGTAGGGGCGCCTGGGTGGCTCAGTTGGTTAAGCGACTGCCTTTGGCTCAGGTCATGATCCCGGAGACTGGGGATAGAGTCCCACATCGAGCTCCCTGCTCGGCGGGAAGCCTGCTTCTCCCTCTCTTACTCCCCCTGCTTGTGCTCCCTCTCTGGCTGTGTTTCTCTCTGTCAAATAAATAAAATCTTTAAAAAAAAAAAAAAGTGTATTCAAAAAGTTTATTATATGGATGCTCTGTGCTGGCCAAAGAAAAGTTAGATTACAAAACAAGAAGAATCTAGAAATGATCAAAGTAGAAGCAATACACTATCATTTTGTTGATCATTAATAACATTTTATATCTTTGTACCAATTAATAATAAATATACAATCAGCTTTCACAAATATTTTAAATGCCAAAGGAACACAAAAACAATGTGAATTGTGAATAATCTTTACAGAAAACAGTACTTTCAATAGTAAATACAAGAAAACTTTCTTCTCATAGTTACATCTAAGCAGGATACTTACCAATTTTTAAAATTTTCAAAATTGGTAAATCCACTATAATAAATTATAATGTATCTTAAATTAAAAGAAAAAACTTTTCCTTAAAGCATTTTACAAAGAGAGCTTCTTAGAAATAATTTTGCAAAAGGTAAAGTAGGTTTAAGATATTCCTTTTATTTTCCACAAAACTGTTATTTCTCCCTATCTACAAAGGCCAGTTTGTACATATTATAATCTGAAATACAGAAGTTAAGTTCAATTAGCTTTTCCCTCTCATTTTAGAAATACAGTCTCCCAAATACATGTATTCCTTTGAAATATGTAAAAGCTGAGCTTAAAAGTTTTACTACTAGTGCACATGCCAAAAAGTCATATAAGTAAATCTGGGAGTCCTGAGAGTACAGATGGGTCTTCCTGCGCTTCTACTGAAGCTTCTCTGGACAGAATGCTATTTTAAATGGCTACATATACAATAGTAAACCCTCACAATGCAGCAAGAGAGCTACAGCAAGCAACAGCGTGACTTCCATTCGGTGACAAGTGTTTATGAAGATAAGATGCCTTCCCGCAGATTGTGAACTATGGTGTTTCAAGATTTAAGGGGAAGAGACACAGAAAAAAGTATCCTGCTCCATTTGTTTCTAAATTTCAAAGTAAAATCCAATAAACTGAATTAAGGGCAGGAAGAAAAGAAAATTAACATTCATAAACAGATACACCTATTATTACCTGGCTTTACCCCACAATTCTGAAGGCAGTATTTTGAAGACAAACTGCTAGTGGTCACAAAATCAGTCAAGAGAAGAAATGACACTGGACTGATTACTGAAGTAAGGTTATCTCCACTAAACTGCCCGCCTCCCTCTAATTTTTCTATCTCCTGATTTATGCTTCCACATTAAATTATGTTTCATCTGCATAAAAATTATTGCATAAGAAGAAAATAAAAGTATCAATATTAAATTCCATATAAGTAAATGGTAAAGTACCATTTTATTTTTTGTTTAAAAATTTTACCAGTATCTTACTAAATGCCTATTAAACATCAGGTGCTGCGGAGCACTGGGTGTGGGGAATGGGGAATGAATCTTGGAACACTGGAAAAAAAATTTAAGTAACAATAAAAAAATAAAAAAAAAACAATAAAAAATTAAAAAAATAAACATCAGGTGCTTTACATACATTACTCCTCTCAGTATTTATTAATAAAAATGTACCAATACATATATACAAACAAACACCATATATTCACTTAACTCAGTCACATAAAGTACACTGGAACTAATCAGATCTGAAAATGATGTTAGGATATGGTAAGAAAACAGAAGAGAACAAAATTATGTCTCTACTCCTTAAGAGGTAAAAAATTAAAAGATGAAGTATGGCAGAATACTAATAGCTACTGCTTACCAGTTTTTCTCTGAATGTGTCTTTTCCCAGCTTCCCTGAAAGCAACCATGGCTCTGAAAAAAGCTCTGAGAACTGCCCATCGGAAAACAGCTACGGGATCAATTCCAATCATCCCAGAGATAAACGCATTCTTGCTACTTCTCAGAAGAGCTACAATGTCAGGGCGCATATGATCTGTATTTTTTTCCCGGAAATCCTACATGAAAAAAGTATCAGTGTTATTTTTGAAAAAATTATTGAACCTAGAAGATAATGGGTGACATGTTTGAAAAGTGGCTTGATAAGGACTATAGAAGTGACTTCTGTTCTAGGTAGCTAACTGGACCAGACACCTTCTATGAAGTTCTAGCCAACCCTAAAACTATAGAATTCTATAATACATTTAAATGACAGAGTGAATATTCCACAACCTTATTGCAGCTTATTAAACAGAGAGCCTCTCTGAAGGGGTATCACATAAAATGACCAGACAGTTGAGTAACAGAAAGGAGCCAGACATGAGAAGACAAGGAAGAGCATTCCAAGCAAAGAGAACACAACAGCTATTACCTATAGGTGGTAGGACAAGTTAGGAGACAAACAGTAAGACCAGGGGCTGGACATTCTGGGCAAGGGTGAGAGTGGTGGAAGATTTGGCAAATAAAAAGGTTATGCAAGTCTGAGTTAGGAGTTTATAGATTTTACTCAAGTATAAAGGAAAGCCAATAGAAGCTAAAAATACCACTGGATGCTGCAGAGGGAATGAATTTATGCAAGAAATGGAAAAAGGGAGACTAGCTATTGCAACAGTCCAAATAAAAGGTGATGATGACTTAGACTACATTGGTGGTAATAGCGTAAAAGGAAAATAGTTATTATATTTGGGATATGTTTTGGAAGTAAGGCAAAGAATTAGCCGGTGCATCAGAGCATTGTGAGAGAATGAGGGAATAAGGTTAACACCTATATTTTGGGTTTAAGGAACTAGATGAAGGTACCACATTGTTATGGAGAAGTCTAGAAAAAAGAAAAGGTTTAGGGAAAGGAAATGAAATCAAGAGATCAGTTTTGTGCAAGTAAAGTTTGATGGTGAGGATAACGATAGTAGCAAATAACATTTATTGAAAGATTAATATGTGTGTGGCACTCTTCTCAGCATTTCACATGTGTCGTCTCACTTAAGCTTATTTCATCCACCTAACAATTACTTGAGATTGATACCATTATTCCTATTTTATACATGAAGAAACTCAGTCACAGAGAGGTTAACTATTTTGGTCCCCATCACACAGTAAGTAGAAGAGGGGTTCAAAGACAGCCATTCATTACCACTACACCATATCTGCAAAGTAGATGAATACATGTGCCTATGAGTCTTACAGAGACTTCAGAAAATACATATATTACCTAAGGACTATAAATAGGCAGTACAAACCACCTGCCAAGGAGGGATGGAGGGGATATAACAGAAGGAAATGGGTTAAAATATCCCACAGAAAGACAAGGCGAACAAAAAGTTTACACTCATGGAAGAAGGGTCCAGAATGACATGCATAGTCTAGGCATTTGGGTATAATCACACCCAGATGAAAGGATTAAAACTTGGTTAGCAAATCACTCAGAGTTGGTGCAACTTGTCAGCTAAGCTCTTTAACTAACTCTGAATGCTATGAGGAGCATGTTTAGTGTGATGTTTTCCGGAAGGCAGTTTGAACTTCTTTAGGGGTTTCCTTTCCTAGTCTTTGCTCTCCTAAGAACAGGGGAAAAGGAGAAATAAGCCAGGAATCTTGGTCCTTGGCTTGTCCCTAAACACCCTTTGATCAAAAGTATGTATTATAAAAGTTTGTAAAACTGATTTAAAATTTTCAAATCCAAATTACCACCATCACTGACTAATGCTTACCAAGAGCAAACAAGATGTCAGGCACTAAGTTAAGCACTATACATAACTTATTCAATTCTAATAATTAATAAAGCAGAATAATTACAAGCCATAATTTACTGATAAGTAAACAGAAAGATAAAGAAGCTTGCCAAGTAAGAACTATAGGAACTGAAAAATGTGTCTGTTCCACAATGAAAACCATTCCATCCTGTTAATAACTGCACTGTATAAAGTAAAATTCTAGAATTCTTTCCCATGATAAGAGTCAAACGTTGACTGAAACCTTTATTTCCCAAATGTAATGGCCTCATCTGTCTTCATAGTTTCAGATTTCTAAGTACATTTCATAAGCTAATCATATTCTTGAAAATATTCTCATGGTTTCTATTAACAATATCTTTTGTGATTTACCACTTACCACATTTGAAATTCTTAGGGTTTGGTCTTATGTACTCTTAGAATTTTCACTCTATCTTCTTACATCACGTGATCTCACCCATAGTAATGGCTTTAAACACTACTTGTATGATGAGGCCCAATCTATATTTCCACCTTAGATCTTTGTAGTTATGTCCAAGATCCATTTATACATCTTAAAGTTACCTCAACTTGAAAGAGAATGCCTAAGACTATTATCACTTAACTGTTTGGAAGCATTTGCCAATGAAACCATAGGCCTGGAATTTCCTCTGTGGGGAAGTTTAAACTGCTGATTCAAATTATTTAACAGATATAGGAGTCTCAGGTTTTCCTGTATTTCTGGTGTCAGTTTTGATGTGTGATTTTCATGGAATTCTCCATTTTACCTATGTCACCAAATTTATTGGCAAATATGTTCAGACTCTTTTTAAAATCTCTTGAGTATGAGTAAGTCCCCTTTTTCCTTTCTGGTATCTGGTATTTTTTAAATCTTTTTTTCTATTATAGATTCTTTTCTATTACCTTTTATTATTTTCTGTTATCTTTTCAAGGAATCAATTTTTGGCTCTGTTAATTTCTCTATCACATGTCTGCTTTCTACTACATTAATTTCTAGTCTTCCCTTTATTATTTCCCTCTAATTTGGGGAGGGGGGTTAATTTGCTGTTCTTTTCTCAGTCTCTTGAAACGGAAGCTTAGATAATAACTTTCAACCATTCTTCCTAATATATGCATTTAATATTATAAATCATTGTTTTAAATGCATCCTACCAATTGCTATGGATTCTGCAAATTTTAATATGTTGTGTTTTCATTAATGCTCAGTTTAAAATTAGCACTGTAGGAGTACCTAGATGACTCAACTGGTTAAGTGTCTGCCTTCAGCTCAGTTCATGATCCCAGGCTCCTGGAATCAAGCCCCTGGGCTCCCTGCCCAGTGGGGAGCCTGCTTCTCCCTCTCCTCCCTACTGGTGCTCACACTTGCTATCTTTGTCTCTCTCTCAAATAAATAAATAAATAAAATCTTTAAATATAAATAAATAATAAAATTAGCATTGTGACTGTGATTTCTTTTTTGACTCATGGGTTACATAGAAGAGTTGTGTTTAAATATTTAAAGACTGTCTAGCTATCCTTACGATATGTTTTTAATAATGCTATTCAATTTTTTAGTTTTTACTGATTTTGTGTCCTATTCTGTTAGTTACTGAGAGATATGTATTAAAATTTACAAACAGGTAGATTTTTCTAGTTCTATTTTTGTTCTCCCTTTGGTTTTTATATATTGAATCAAATCATTAAGTACATACCATTTTTGATGTTGTGTCTTCCTATCAAACTGGCCCCTTTTATTGTTATGAAATGTGCCTCTTTATCTTTAGTAATAATTCTTGACTTAAAATCTACCTTGTCTGATAATAATTTCTCTTAGTTAGGGTTTGGGTGTTATATTCTTTTTCATCCTTTTACTTTCTAGATATATTTTTTCTCTATATATATTTTTTCCCATTCTTTTACTTTCAATCTGTCTAAGGATGATTAATCACAGGCACAAGTGTATATATGATATGATTCCATTTACCTGACATGTAATAACAAGTAAAACCAAGGATAAAAAAATGAGGGTAGTGGTTACCTCTAAGTAGGGGAGAATGAGCTGGGAAGGGCATGACAGAAATCTGTACACTTTATATTTATGCACCTCATTGTATGACTTCATAACTCAAGTTTTCTTGTTTTTGTTTTAAACTGCATTTTTAAAATCTGTTTTTAATTGAGATGTAACTAACATGTAATGTATAAGGTACAATGTGCTGATTTGATACATTTACATACTGTAATATGACTACCACTATAGCATTAGCTAACACCTCCATCAGGTTACAGAACTATCATTTTTTTTCTGTGGCAAGAACATCTAAAATTTGGCCCCTTAAGAACTCTGAAGACAATGCTATTATCACAACGTTATTATAATCACAGTTTTGTGCATCAGATCTCCAAAAGTTATTCATCGCCTAACTTCAAGTTTGTATCCTTTGCCCAACATCTCCTCAATTCCCCCATCCCCCAGCCCATGAGAACCATCATTCTACTCTGTTATTCTTAATGTTTGTTCTAAAATCTATTCCTTTCTGAGTTTTCCATCTCAGAAACAGCCCTCAAATTCACCCATCAGCTGTAGCCAAAAGTCACTTAGCTAGGTTCCATTAATCAGGTTCTGCCAATTATACCTCCAAAACATACCTCATGATCATCTACATTTCCTCTCTCTCTACTGCCACCCTTGTGGTTCAGTTTACCTTAACATTTCACCTCAACTATTTTAAAAAGCTCCTAACTGATCTCCCAGGTTCTACTCTCATTCTCTGTTCCTTCTCCTCAAAATAATCAAAGCAATCTTTTTTTTTAATGGAAGTTCTTTTGTTTTTGTTTTTTTTTTAAGATTTTATTTATTTATTTGACAGAGAGAGATCACAAATAGGCAGAGAGGCAGGCAGAGAAAGAGGGGGAAGCAGGCTCCCCGCTGAGCAGAGAGCCCGATGTGGGACTCGATCCCAGGACTCTGAGACCATGACCTGAGCCAAAAGCAGAGGCTTAACCCTCTGAGCCACCCAGGAGCCCCAAAGCAATCTTTTAAAAACACAAATTACAAACTCTTTAAAATATTTTCATGGTTCCCCATAATAATTTCAATAAAAACTAAGCTCCTTTAACTTGTTCTAAAAGCCATGAAGAATTAATTTGCTATTCATTCTCTAAATTTGTTTCATGCCACTATTTCCCTTGCTACCATACCTAGTTAACACTGGCCTGCTTTCAATTATTTTAACATATTAATTCTTTCCTATCTCATGGCCTGGAATATTCATCACCCAGTTTCTCACCAAGGTAACACTTGTTTCAAGTTAACTCTCAAAATTTAAGTTCTCAGAGAAGTATTCATGGATCTCCAAATTCAAAACCCACTATTTCACTACTTTCTTTCCTAGAACCCATTCATTTATTTATAGCAATATCCCATTTATCTATATTACACACACACACATATGAATTATACTGAGCCAAGAACATGTCTGTCTGGTTTATCACTAAATCATTCCAAACACCAAGCACAGGGTCTGACACATAGTCTATATTTAACATACAGACTAAGTCAATCAGTGACAAATGAATGAGTGATTTTAGTTGTTGACTCTCACCTCACGACCCAAGTGGAAATACATTGCTCCACTATTCTCCACACCATCACTGCCTTACCTGGGAAATTATCTTAAATGACAGTCTCAAACATCAAGTGGTTAAAGGGTAACAGGCTCACTAATTACAAATAAGAAATGACCATAATTATGAAGATTCCCCTCCACAAGAGTTAAAAGTTTCAATATATTCATTAGGAGTGCAAGCTCACAAATACATAATGGTACAGAAAGACATGAAGTCTCTCTGCTAAGCCTCATGGATACAGGGAAGAGAAAAATTAAACAAACTACATAATGAAATACTCAGTTCAAGATATACTGATGCTCTCTATTCTTCAGATTTTAAAATAACTATTAGAAGGGATTGGGCCTGATACTGAGTTTATCTATAGAAGGAAACCAGCAAAAATATCACATAAGATAGTAATATGTGGCAAAGTAGAATCTGAATGTTAGTAGTATCTTTATAAAATGTATCCATCTAAACGGTTACGGATCAAGGGCCCCATAAACTACACAGAAGGCAGTGTGACAGGGATGATAATACAGTAAAGAAAACACTTTTACCCCGAAGGCATATTAACGAGAAATTTACTGACCTTTACCCCATATTTTACTTTCCCAGCATAATGCTTTATGATGAAAGCAGGCTCCATCACGGCTGGAAATTCAATGTAAGAATTCTCTTCATGTTGATGTTTAAATTTATCTAGCAATGTTTGATTTGTAGCCTGTGGAAAGCTGAATCAAAAACAAAAAACAAAAACACTAAAGAAAGATGCAGCTGTTAATATAATCTTTTTTAAATACATTATAATTGCATTGCCATCTAACACATTTATAGCAAATTACAATGCATTTTCACTTATATTCTCTAATCTGATTCTTTTAACTAGCTAAAAAGTGAGTATAAGAGGGACTGGTGTTTTATAGGTGAGGGATCAAAAGTTGCAATTGGCCCAAACTCACACTTTTGCAGTAAGAGAACTATAAAATTAACTCAGGTCTTCAGATAGTTAGCTCAGGTTGCATTATGTGACACCCCTATAAAACCCATAGAATAAAAATACCCAAATGATACACTCTTTGGGACCAAAACCTTCCAAACAGAAAATGATCTCTCAATTTTGACAGGTCCATAGTCATTTTCTGTTTTCCTATTTCTTCATATATAAATTAAGTAGCAATTTTCTTACCGGTACCATTAACTACATAATTTTATACTGTATCTATTGTACTTCAAATATGTCTTAATGGTTTATACTCATTGGTGAGTATTTCATATCTAGGAATCTTTCAAATGACAGCTATTAAGAAATAACTACATGGTAGCAAATACAGGAATATAAAATTTTAGGGGGCACCTGGGTGTCTCAGTTGGTTAAGCATCTGCCTTCCACTCAGGGGCCTGGGATCGAGTCTCATGTTGGGCTCCCTTTTCAGTAGGGAGCCTGCTTCTCCCTCTCCTCCCCACTCACACACTCTGTCACTATTTGTCTCTTTCTCTCAAATAAATGTTGGCTTCAGCTCAGGTCATGATCTTGGGGTTCTGGGATTGAGCTCCACATGAGCTCTGCACTCAGGGCATTCTGCTTGTACCTCTGCCTCTCCTCCTCCTCCTCTCTCTCTCAACTTAATAATAAATATTTTTGTAAAAAAATTCAGAAAAGAAAAAAACCACTAGTTGTTGGGAATAATGGAAAGATTCAAAGAAGATTTAGGAGGCAATTATGAACTAAATGTTAAAGGTTGGGTAGGAGTTTCAAATAGAGGAAATATCACTGACAGGAAAAAGAGAAAGCGAAAATCAGAAAATAGTTTTGTTTAATCAACGTTGAAATGAGAAATAATGTGACATGAGGTTGCAAAGATGCTGAATACAAAATCTAATGTGTAAAAATGACTCCAAAATCACAACAAAAATAGTTAATTATGCTGCATGTCTTAGAATCAGGAAGGAGAATGGCCTTTGTTTTCACGAGAGTCATAGTTTAGATTACAAAGCTCTGTATGTGACCCATGGCAAGCTTTAAGAACTAGTTTCCATAGATGAGTACAATGAGGTATTGCAATGTTAACAGAATTAAATAACACTCGTAAAAACATCTAACACTAGCTGGCATCCTACAGGGACGACATAAATGTTCCTACTTTCTAACATTGCGAACACTGTCATCTTCCTATTCATCTAGACCTACTTTAGCATTCAAACACTACCCCTTCCTGAAAACATCATCACCTCTCTCTGTCCATTCCAGAACTCTAAAAAGCCATTCTAGAATAGACTGTAACTCTTGCAATTTGAAACAGAGAATACAGCAACAGCCTCTATAGTAGTCTCAGTACTCTAATCTTACCTTGTTTCACGTCACCAAATAAAAATATCAAAATTTTCCTATAATACTGCTTTAATGTGCCTCCCCTACTCAGGAAAATTCATGGATCACCAAGGAAAAGTGACCAAATCCAAGGTCCAAAGCCCAGACCCAACTAAACCTCTGCAAACGTATGCCTCACTACTTCACAGCAGGAGGCTTTTCTTCAAGAAGGATACTCATCTCATTGTCTTTAAGTAATCCTCTGAGTAATGAAAGAGCATGTGATCTACCTTTCTCTTACTTTCAAAAGGAGAAAAGAAATTTTCGAAGGAAGACATATATGAGAAGAGTTTTTATTCCAAATAAGGAAAGATGAAAAGGAAAACGCTCCATATGTCCTATATTCAACGAACACTTGTGGGTACACACTACAATACCAACCAAAAGAGATCGGAACAAAGGCGAATCAGACATTACTGTGCATTTCAAAGCTCTTCCATCTAGTGTTCCCCAAAGGCTATCTGCCAGGATAGCCCTAATGTTTCCATGCTTCTTTCTTGGGTTTGTTTTTTCGGTTGGTTTTTGTTTGTTTGTTTGTTTGTTTTCTGGTTTTCAAAAATACCAGTACCTCGACCCCATTCCTGTGATTCTACTGAAGTGATACTGGGGTGATGATGATGATGATCAGTATTAGTTCCATAGTCTCCACGTAAATCTCATGGGCAAGGAAGACTAAAAAAAAAAAATGCTGTCCTAAATAAATGCTCTGATCTTAACTTCATTCTGTTAAAAGAAGACTGAGGTAGGGCACCTGGGTGGCTCAGAGGGTTAAACCTCTGCCTTCAGCTCAGGTCATGATCTCAGGGTCCTGGGATTGAGTCCCACATTGGCTGGTTGGCTGCTCAGCAGGGAGCCTGCTTCCTCCTCTTTCTCTGCCTGCCTCTCTGCCTATTTGTGATCTCTCTCTGTCAAATAAATAAATAAAATTAAAAAAAAAAAAGAAGACGACTGAGGTAGAAGTCTGAGAGTCTACATTTCCAGCAAGTTTCAAGGTGCTTGCCAGTCAACAGATCACACTGTGAATGCGGAAGGGACGACTGGTAACACTCCTAACATCCTGTTCATACCTAACTTTGCTTATTCTACTCCTTGTTCCTAAATTTCATGCTGCATCCTTTACAGTCAAGCTTAAATAACTTAAGGTCAAACTTGCCCAGAGCCAAAAGATAACTGAGGCAAGATTAAACAAGACTTCTGACCTCAAACCCATATACCTAAAGCACTGAATGAGTAGCAACACTGCTAAGGATATATTTCATGTTATATATTCCCTACAGAACAAAACCATTTTTAGAGGAAAACTACTCTAAGTGGTTTCCAAAACAGCTCTTCCTAAATGTGACTAATTTATTTGCAGTCCAACTCTGGCAGACAGAAAACATTTCATACCTTTACATCATCTGGGATGTTAAAGCAGAGAGCAAAGTGGTCCATTTACCAAGGAGGTAAAAACAACAAGACTGACACATAAAGTGAGGAAAATAATAATGGAATTTATAAAAAGTTTTATGGAGGACTGAATATAGAAGCGTAAGTGAAGGGACAATTAAGAAGTTACTCAGGGGCTCCTGGGCAGCTCAGTAGTTAAGCCTCGGCCTTCAGCTCAGGTAATGATCCTGGAGTCCTGGGATCGAGCCCCACATCAGGCTGCCTGCTCAACGGGAGGCCTGCTTCTCCCTCTCACTCCCCCTGCTTGTGTTCTCTCTCTAGCTGTGTTTCTCTCTGTCAAATAAGTAAAATCTTAAGAAGAAAAAAAAGGGGGGCACCTGGGTGGCTCAGTTGGTTAAGCGACTGCCTTCGGCTCAGGTCATGATCCCGGAAACCCGGGATCGGGTCCCACATCGGGCTCCCTGCTCGGCAGGAAGCCTACTTCTCCCTCTCTCACTCCCCCTGCTTCTGTACCCTCTCTGGCTGTGTTTCTCTCTGTCAAATAAATAAAATCTTAAAAAAAAAAAAAAAAAAAAGAAGTTACTCAGTCCAGGAGTACCTGTGTCTCACTAGGTTAAATGTCTGCCTTTGGCTCAGATTGTGATCCCAGAGTCCTGGGATTGAGCCCAAGTAGGGCTCCCTGCTCAGTGCGGAGTCTGCTTCTCCATTTCCCTCTGTTCCTCCCCACCACTCATGCTTCCTCTCTCTCTTTCTCAAATAAATAAAGTCTTAAAAAAAAAAAAAAAAGGTTATTCAGTCTAGTCTCCTACCAACAACAGTAACCTAACAGATGATGCAAAAGAATTACTATAATGGGAAAGTTTATTACTTTAAAAAACAGCTTACTAAGGAGCTCTAATGATTAGAAAGTTCTTTCTCACTGAGCCAAAATCTGCCTCTCTGTAATTTCTGGTCACATGGCTTACCCTCAGGAACTTCTGGGTAATGGCAGAGTTGATATTCTCTTATTGGGCAATATTTATATCTATGTGAGGTAGCAAGGGACCAGGCAAATATAGTCTCTGTATAATATGATGTGAACTCAAAATATTTTACATAAGGAATGACAGGCCAGACCAGAACCCTTTTCTCTATTCATGTTTTAATTATATACTCAACTATCTCAACTGCTGCTCACAACCACCTTAAGATATATAGCAAACAGCAGTATCATTACTCATCATTTCCTTTTTACATGCAAAAAACTAAGAATGAAAAACATTCAGAGATTTGCCAAAGGTAGGTAATAGAGATGGAATGCAACCCTGAACTTCTGACTCTACAGCCTATTACAGAGAGACATTATAGGACAATACTTTGAAGAATAAGCTAATTAGTTAGAAATGCCTAGAGTATCTGAATCTCAAGCCCATCACTTATTACCTGTATGATCTTTTTCTAGACTTGCTTAAACTTTGGTCTTTTTGTTATCTTAAAATACCTCAAATAGAACTGCCTAATATTTTCACAAAAATCATAACAGTTCTCAACAATGAATATCAAAATCACCTATGAAGCTTCTCAAAACAAAATACACCAGAGCTTAAGTTATGTGCACAGTAAGAACCACTAACATTACAATTTTAAAAAGGATAATACGTGTTTTGGGGCACACAAAGCAATACAAAAAAACTTTTATTACACAACTTAGTACATAAAATATTTCTGTGTTGGGGCACCTGGGTGGCTCAGTTGTTAAGCATCTGCCTGCGGCTTAGGTCATGCCACTGGAATCCCAGGATTGAGCCACACGTCGGGCTCCCTGCTCAGCGGGAGGCCTGCTTCTCCTTCTATCACTCCCTCTGCTGTGTTCCCTCTCTAGCTGTGTTTCTGTCAAGTAAATAAATAAAATCTTTAATATATATATATAGTGTGTGTGTGTGTTAATTGCATTTTCACTCATTTAGATTAATGGAAACAGACTAGTGATAGAGTGGATAGATGTAACTGTTAGCATTCTCCTTTTCAATGTATTTTGCATTCTATCATATTACTCTATATTTTTAGGTAGCAATTTCTATATGTCTATGGCATATTAATAGGGTGACATACAACTTACCATACAAACCAGAATATTTAGGAGTAAAAGTGGGCACCTTCAATAACTAAACTGGACAACAGGCATAAACTTTAGATTGTCCCATTCAAACCTGATGATGTATGGTTATCCCACCTCTGATAGTGAAGCCCCAATATTTTATATCTTACTTCAGTGGGTCTAATATTTATAGCTAGAAATCAAGCAACCTAATTCAGTTACTTAATACTTCAGTAAAGAATGATCACCCTATCACTTAGGTTTCTCCAGTTCTAGACTTGCTATCTTATAGGATAATTTAACTATAAATAATACTCTATAGAGCACTAAAAACACTCTGGAGGATGCTATATGAAGTCCTATTTCTGAAGCTTATATATATGTTTGGTATACTACACAGTGTTCACAAAGGTTGTCAAATACTTGGCGTATGTTGCTACTTCCCACCTGCACAGCTGTGGCAGACATCACTAATCTCTCATGATATTCTTTTCTACTAAACATGAAAACTACAAACTTCTCATACAAACTCAATTTAAGAAGAGAGGAACATGCAACAATAAAAAAAAATATGCCAATCAATTTAACATCAAAGTAACTCTGTAGAAGAATCTGGAAAAATTCAAGTAAAAAATGCATTCAAGGGGCGCCTGGGTGGCTCAGCTGGTTAAGCGACTGCCTTCGGCTCAGGTCATGATCCCGGAGACCCGGGATTGAGCCCCGCATCAGGCTCCCCGCTCAGCGAGAAGCCTGCTTCTCCCTCTCTCACTTCCCCTGCTTGTATTCTCTCTCTCACTGTGTTTCTCTCTGTCAAATAAATAAAATCTTGAAAAAAAAATGCACTCATATTAAAGTTCACCCAATTTTCCTAGAAACATACACACACAATAAAATGCACACAGGGGAAACTCTGGCTCCTTATTTGATTGTGTAAGAAGAAAATTTAATACTTAAAAGGACATGAAAAGCCCAAATGAAAAGAATAATACTTTTGACTGAAAAGTACTTGCTGAAAGAATCATACTCACTTGCTTTCTTCATCCAAAAGATGGAGCAGACCTGTTGGTTTCTTGCTAATAAGATTTATACAACAGGTATTATCAATATAATCTATATTGTGCCAGCTGATACCTTCAGTTCTATACTCCTCCTAGAAAATAAATTCACAATTTATTCACCGTGTAGAAAATAATACATATATGATAATAAAGCTTGAAAACCTTTTGTCAGGCTTAAAGAACTAAAGTTCTTCCTTTTAAATCACTAATCTACACAATGGAAGAATGCATAATTTCGGTTATATAAAACCTTCATAAGCATATGTCCGTTTTTATTAAAAAGTACATACAACCAAAATTTTTGTTACAATGCTATCTGTATGCCACCCAGGTGAAAATTTAGGGATGGATTTGTTTTAGTTGCACTGAGGACTGCACTAGAGAAAAATATAAAATGAATAAGCCTAACTTCTCCGACATGACCCTAAACATCAAAAAGGACTGAGTACTTGTTGGATTAATGAAACAATATTTGCAAAAAATAAAAGCCATCACCTCTAGTAATCATTGATATCATATGGAATTCATACATACTTCATTTGGTAAAATAAAACCCTTAGGGGAAAGGAAAAAAAAAAAGAACGCTTAGAATATGTTTAAAAAAAAAAGTTTCAAATCCAAGATTTTAAAAAATCAAAGCTAAGGCGTTGAACAACTATTCAACTATTAAGCCCCTATTGTTCTTTACTTTTCTCTGTACTGGGAAATAATCTTATATTCATCCTTGTGATGCTTTTAAACTGTTTTTCAAAACAAGACCCCTGACAATCTAAAGAAGATAAGTTTCTACAATGCAAGAATATTTATAGACACGAAGTAAATACCCAAGTCGGCTGATGAGTTTAGTATGCACCAGTAACATTCGTGTACTTCTCTACAAATATGGTGGTTTTGCAAATTAGTGATTTTATTATTTTTATCATTCCTTGGGTATTATTATTATCATTATTATGTAAATAAGACTGGTATAATATAACCTGTAGTTACTCTAACTGGGAAAGGTAAATGTCTGTGCTCACTTCAGCAGCACATATATTAAAACTGGGAGATTAGCATGGCATCTGTGCAAGAATGACACGTAAATTTAGGAAAGGTAAATGATTAATTCTTTCCTTTTAATTAATAATTTCACAAGAAAGTAATTGTTATAAAAAGGTCACCCCACACAGTAGGAAGAAAGTATTCTTGTCCTGTCAACAAGCACATGGATTCTTATAGACGTTAGTGCAGGAGTCCAAAAGCCTTCCCTCATCTCCTCTTCCCAATGACAGTTCACAAACCCCGGCCAGAGTGAACTATTATCCTGACTTCTAATAACACTGGTAAGATTCATCTATTTATAAATCAAATATAAACGGAGCCAGACTATATATTCTTTTCCCTTTTTTTTTTCTTGCCTCAACATTAGTTTCACAGACACATCCAGGTTGTAGAATGTATCTAAAGTTCATCTATTCTTTTAATCCTTTCTTTAAATTCAATTTAGTTCATAAATAGTGTAGTATTACCTTCAGGGGTAGAATTCAGTGATTCATCAGTTGCATAGAACACCCAGTGCTCATCACATCAAGTGCCCTCCAAAATGCCCAGCCCCCAGTTGCCCCATCCCCACACCTCCCTCCCCTCCAGCAACCCTCAGTTTGTTTCCTAGAATTAAGCACCTCTTATGGTTTGCTTCTCTCTCATTTTCATCCTATCTCAATTTTCCTTCCTTTCCCCATGTTCACCTGTTTTGTATTTTAAATTCCACATATGAGTGAAATCATATGGCATTTGTATTTCTCTGGCTTATTTTGCTTAGCATTCATTTTAATTGCTGTAGGGCAGGGGTTGTAGAACATCATATTCACTCATTTATGCTTTATCTACAGCTGATTTCTCAATGTAATAGCAGCATTGAAACTATATGGCCCCAAAGTCTTAAAAGACTTGTCTGGTTCTTTACAGAAAAAGTATGCCAAATCTATAATGGTGCTAGTTCTGAAACTTTAATATTCAACAAAATTACATAAAGGACTTACTAAAACATGGACCACTAGAGACCACTAGGTCGCAGTCCTGGAACTTCTGAGTAAGTAGGTAGTGAATGAGGCTCAATATTTGCATTTCTTTTTTTTTTATTACATTATTTTTTCAGTGTCCGGAGATTCATTGTTTATGTGCCAAACCAGTGCTCCACGCAATACGTGCCCTTAATACCCACCACCAAGTTCACCCATAACCCCACCCCTCCTTTCCAAGACCCTCAGTGTTTCTGAGTTCAAAGTCTCCCGTGTTTCATCTCCCTCCCTGATTTACCTCAGTTCACATCTCCTTCCCTTCTCCTACTATACTCCATACTACTCCTTATGCTCCACAAGTAAGTGAAACGATACGATATTTGACTTTCTCTGCTTGGCTTATTTTACTCAGCATCATCTCCTCCAATCCGGTCCATGTTGCTGCAAACGTTGGATATTCATCCTTTCTGATGGAGGCGTAATATTCCATTGTATATATGGACCATATCTTTTTTATCCATTCATCTGTTGGCAATTGTGGCCACTGCTGCAATGACCATAGGGGTACATATGACCCTTCTTTCCACTACATCTGTATCTTTGGGGTAAATACCCAGGAATGCAACTGCAGGCTCATAGGGCAGCTCTATTTTTAATTTTTTAAGGAATCCCTACATGTTTCCCAAAGTGGCTACACCAACTTGCATTCCCACCAACAGTGTAAGAGGGCTCCCCTTTCTTCACAGCCTCTCCAACACCTCTTGTTTCCTGTCCTGTTAATTTTAGCCATTCTAACTGGTGTAAGATGGTATCTCAATGTGGTTTTGATTTCAATTTCCCTGACAGCTAGTGATGACGAACATTTTTTCATGTGTCTGTTAGCCATTTGTATGTCTTCTATGGAGAAGTGCCTCTTCATGTCTCCTGCCCATGTTTTGATGTGATCATCTAATTTTTTCGTTGTTGAGTTTGAGTAGTTCTTTATAGATCTTGATTATCAGCCCTTTGTCTGTAGTGTCATTTGCGAATATCTTCTTCCATTCCGTGGGTTGCCTCTTTGTTTTGTTGACTATTTCGTTTACCTTGTAGAAGCTTTTTATTTTGAGGAAGTCCCAAAAGTTCATTTTCGCTTTTGTTTCTTTTGCCTTTGGAGACATGTCTTGCAAGAAGTTGTGGTGGTTGATGTCCAAGAGGTTACTGCCTATGTTCTCCTCTAGGATTCCTGCCTTGCATAGAGGTCTTTCATCCATTTTGTATATGGTGTAAGAGAATGGTCTAGTTTCATTCTTTTATATACAGCTGTCCAACTTTTCCAGCACCATTTATTGAAGAGATTGAATTTTTTCCACCGGATATTTTTTCTTGCTTTATCAAAGATTATTTGTCCATATCTGGACACTTTACTTTGTTGCATTGGTCTATTTGTCTGTTTTTGTGCCAGTACCATGCAGTCTTGGTGATCAGAGCTTTGTAATAAAGCTTGAAATCAGGCAACATGATTCCCCCAGTTTTGTTTTTCTTTTTCAACATTTCCTTAGCAATGTGGGGTCTTTTCTGGTTCCATATAAATTTCAAAATTGTTTGTTCCAGCACTTTGAAAAATGTTGGTGGAATTTTGACCGGAATGGCATTGAAAGTATAGATTGCTCTGGGTATAGACATTTTAACAATGTTTATTTTTACAATCCATAAGGACGGAATGCTCTTCCATCTTTTTGTGTCTTCTTCAATTTCCTTCATGAGTGTTCTGTAGTGCCTCGAGTACAGATCCTTAACTTCTTTCCTTAGGTTTATTCCTAGGTATCTTATGGGTTTTGGTGCTATAATAAATGGAGTCGATTCTCTGATTTCCCTTCCTATACTTTCATTGTTAGTGTACATCAAGACTGAAAGTGAGGGAATGGAAAATCATCTTTCATGCCAATGGACCTCAAAAGAAAACTGGAGTAGTGATACTCATTATCAGACACATTACATTTTAATCTAAAGACTGTAGTCAGAGATACAGAAGCACACTACATCATTCTTAAAGGGTCTGTCCACCAAGAAGATCTAACAGTTTTAAATATTTATGCCCCCAACAGGGGAGCAGCCACCTACATAAGCCAACTGTTAAGCAAAATAAAGAGTCATATTGATACCAATACATTAATTGTAGGAGATCTTAACACGCCACTCTCAGCAATGGACAGATCATCTGAACAGAAAATCAACAAGAAACAAGAGCTTTGAATGACTCATTGGACCATATGGACCTTCTAGATATATTCAGAACATCCCACCCTAAGACAACAGAATACTCATTCTTCTTGAGTGCACATAGAACTTTCTCCAGAATAGACCACATGCTAGGTCACAAATCAGGGCTCAACCGATACCAGAAGATTGAGATTATTCCCTGCATATTCTCAGACCAAAATGCCTTAAAACTGAAACTCAACCACAAGAAAAAGTTCTGAAGGAATTCAAACACTTGGAACCTAAAAACTATCCTGCTCAAGAATGTTTGGATCCACCAGGAAATCAAACAAGAACTTAAACATTTCATGGAAACCAATGAGAACAAAGATACATTGATCCAAAACCTATGGGGTACGGCAAAGGCGGTCCTAAGGGGGAAATACATAGCCATCCAAGCCTCACTCAAAGAAACTGAAAAATCCCAAATACACCACACCAACTCTCGTTGCACCTTAAAGAACTGGAACATCAACAACAAATTAAGCCAATCCCACACACAAGAAGGGAAATAATTAACATTAGAGAAGAGATCAATGAATCAGAAACTAGAAATACAGTAGAACACATCAACGAAACTAGAAGCTGGTTCTTTGAAAGAATTAATAAGATCAATAAACCACTGGCTAAAGTAATCCAGAAGAAAAGGGAGAGGACCCAAATTAATAAAATTATGAATGAAAGGGGAGAGATCACCACTAACACCAAGGAAATAGAAACAATCATCAGAAATTACTATCAACAACTATATGCCAATAAGTTAAATAACCTAGAAGATATGGATGCATTCCTGGAAACCTATAAACTTCCAAGACTGAAACAGGAAGAAACTGACAACCTAAATAGACCAATATCTAGTAATGAGATTAAAGCAGTGATCAGAAACCTCCCAAAAAACAAGAGCCTGAGACTTGACGGATTCCCTGGGGAATTCTACAAAACATTCAAAGAAGAAATAATACCCATTCTCCTGAAGCTGTTTCAAAAAACAGAAACGGAAGGAAAACTTTCATACTCTTTCTATGAAGCCCACATAACTTTAATCCCCAAACCAAGCAAAGACCCCATCAAAAAGGAGAATTTCAGACCAATATCCCTGATGAACATGGATGCCAAGATTCTTTTTTTTTTTTTTTTAAAGATTTATTTATTTGACAGAGAGAAACACAGCCAGAGAGGGAACACAAGCAGAGGGACTGAGAGAGGGAGAAGCAGGCTTCCCACCGAGCAGGAAGCCCTATCTGGGGCTCGATCCCGGGTCTCCAGGATCATGACCTGAGCTTAAGGCAGTTGCTTAACCAGCTGAGCCACCCAGGCGCCCCGGATGCCAAGATTCTTAACAAGATCCTAGCTAATAGGATCCAACCGTACATTAAAAAGATTATCCACAGGGGCGCGTGGGTGCCTCAGTTGGTTGGGCGACTGCCTTCGGCTCGGGTCATGATCCCGGAGACCCGGGATCGAGCCCCACATTGGGCTCCCTGCTCCACGGGAAGCCTGCTTCACCCTCTCTCACTCCCCCTGCCTGTGTTCCCTCTCTGGCTGTGTTTCTCTCTGTCAAATAAATAAAATCTTTAAAAACAAAAGAAAAAAGAAACCATACTGTTTAAAAAAAAAAAAAAAAAGATTATCCGCCACGTCCAGGCGGGGTTTATCCCTGGGATGCAAGGTGGTTCAACATTCGAAAATCAATCACTGTGACAGAACAAATCATTAAGAGAAAAGAACCACATGGTCCTCTCAACTGACGCAGAAAAAGCATTTGACAAAATACAGCATCTGTTCCTGATCAAAACTCTTCAAAGTACAGGGATAGAGGGAACATTCCTCAACCTCATAAAATCTATCTACGAAAAACGCACAGTGAATATTCTCAATGAAGAAAAACAGACAGCCTTCCCATTGAGATCAGGAATAAGACAAGGATGCCCACTCTCACCACTATTCTTCAACATGGTGTTAGAAGTCCTAGCAACAGCAATCAGACAACAAAAAGAAATAAAAGGTATTCAAATTGGCAAAGATTAGTCAAACTCTCACCTTCGCATATGACATGATACTTTATATGGAAGACCGAAAAGATTCTACCTCCAAACTACTAGAACTCATACAACAATTCAGTAATGTGGCAGAATATTTGCATTTCTAACAAGTTCCTAGATAATGCTACCAGTAGGGATAGGAGAACAATACTTTGAAAACCAGTGCTGTGCAGAATTTATATGCAACTTATTCACCCACTGCACTCCTGATACATGTTACGGTTATTTCTAATTTTTGGCCATTAAAAATTTCATTAACATTAGTGCACAAGACTGTTAGCATGCATTTATATACCATTTTGAAAGTGAAAACACAGGCTTATAGACTACACATGTAAAACCTCAGCAGATGCTGCCAAGCAGCTTGCTAAAGTATATGTAACAATTTATGCAACCTACCACCCGTGCATGGGACTTACCCATGAACAGCAAATCTAATATCTGTATTATCAATTTTTTTCATTTCGTCATTCTCATGAATGCCTAGGAATAGCTCATTTTGGTTTTAATTTTAATTCTCTGATGACTCACACATGAAAAATTTTTTCCTATGTTTACCATCCATTTGGATGCCTTCACATGTTCATAATAAAAACTTGTGAGGAAAAATCCTTGCCTTCATCTTAGGGGGAATGCATTCAGTCTGTTTCCATTAGGTATGATATTATTTATAGATTTTTGCAAATGCCCTTTATTAGGGCATTTCTATAGGTACTTTGCTGAGGATTTTTTTTCACATGAATGGTTATGTAATTTTATCAAATTCTATTGAAGCCACCATTTTTTCCTGTTTTTTTGATAAATTAAATCAATTGATGATTAGATATAACACACACCAGAAAAAAACTACACTTATATCTGATAGATTATTCTTTTATATATCTTGCTGGATTTTGCTTGCTAATATTTATTTAGAATTTTTTAATCTATGCTTATGAGCGAAACTGACTTTAATTTCAACTTCTAATAATATCCTTAACAGATTTGGGTATCAGTGTTATCTTAACCCCCTAAAAATGCATTGTGAATTGTCCCCTCTTTTTCTATTCCACATAAGAATATATGTCACACCGATACTATGTCTTTCAATGTTGGCAGAATTCATCAGGGGAGCCATCTTGGCTTACAATGTTCTTTATGAAAAGGTTTTTAACTATACATTCAATATTTTTTTTTAAGATTTTATTTATTTGACAGAGAGAAACACCGCTAGAGAGGGAACACAAGCAGGGGGAGTGAGAGAGGGAGAAGGAGGCTTCCCGCCGAGCAGAGAGCCCGACGTGGGACTCGATCCCGGGTCTCCGGGACCATGACCTGAGCCGAAGGCAGTCGCCCAACCAACTGAGCCACCCAGGCGCCCCACATTCAATATTTTTAATAGCTATAAGAATCAGATTTTAGATTCTGTGTCAGTTTTTTTTATATCATTTAGTAAGTGTACTTATGGATATAAAGCTGTTTGGTGTATACTATAATCTTTTTAATATGTGTAGGATCCACAATGATGTCCTCTTACAACTGGAATTCTTATTACTTATATTGTTCTCTTTCTCTGTTGCTCACTGGGATTAATTTCTTGAGGAGTCTTAGTGGTCATTTCAAAACATTACTTTTGACTTTGTTGATCTTCTATGGCATATTTGTTTTCACTCTTATTTAATGTCCCCTCTTATCTTTATTAATTCCTTCATTACACTTTCCTTTGGCTTAGTTTGCACATCTTTTTCCAATGTGCTGGGATGGATATTTATATATATCATTGTTCTTCAATTTTAAAATCTTCTAACAGCTTTAAAAAATTGTCTAAATATACCTTTGGTTATATCCCACAAGTTTTAAGGTGTGACATGTTCATTCAGTTCAGTGTATTTTCTTCAGCCTCTAGATTACGTAGAAGTGCACTGATTAATTTTTACCCATAAAAGTACTTTGCAGTTATCTTCTGACCATTGGTTTCAGGCATAATTTCTTTATGGTAATTAAATATATGTGGTTTCAATCCTTGAAATTTGACCCTTGTGTTATGGTCCAGTATACAAACAAATCTTATACATTTCGTAAATTTGCAGTTATCTACATGTCAAATAAGTATTTGCTTTCTTTTAGGGATGCCTGGGTGGTTCAGTCAGTTAAGGGTCTGCCTTTACTCAGATCATGATCCCAGGGTCCTGAGATCAAGTCCCATGTCAGGCTCCTGCCACTCCCCCTGCTTGTGTGCTTTCTCTCTCTCTCTGACAAATAAATAAATAAAATCTTTAAATAAAATAAAATAAAAATCTTTTCTATCCAAACACACAAAAAAATTCTTCTATATCCTTATTTGCTATAAGCTTTGGGCCTAAGGAAACTGGCATTTTAACCTAAAGACAGGCAGCTCTGGGCACCCACAAAAGCATGTGCTATATCTTCTGGATGCTTTAAATAATCTCTACCAGGACTGGTTTTTTTCTTTTGTCTGCTTATTCTGTTAGCTATTCAGCAAAGTTTGTTAAACATTCCACTACAATTCCACTACAATTACATTTCCTTTTTAGTTTTATTAATTTTTGTTTTATATACTTTTGAGTCTGTTATCAGGAACCTATAAATTAAGAATTGCATACTTCCTGATGAATTGACCCTTTCGCATTATCAAATATTCTTTTTGATCTCTGGCAATGCTTAAAGTGTGATATTAATATAGCTATACTTTCTTGGTTCAGGTTTACTACGGCTTCTTCCATCCTTTTATTTTTAACTTTTTTATATGCTTATATTTAAGTATCTTGCATTTATTTTTTTTTAATTTTTATTTTTTCCAATACCTAGCCACCTTATCCCTCCTCCCCACCCCTCAGCAGCTCTCAGTTTGTTTCCTGAGATTAAGAGTCTTATGGTTTGTCTCCCTTCCTGGTCCCATCTTATTTCATTTTAAATATCTTTCTTATAAGTAGCAATTTAGTTTTGTTTTATATCCAGTTTGACAATATTTCACTTCTACTTGGAGTAATAAATCTATGTATATTTAACACAAACACTGATATTTTGTGGGATTAAATCAACCATCTTACCATTTGCTATTTGTCCTACTTTCTTGGTACTGCTTTTATTCTTTCTTGCTTTCTTTTGAACTATTTGAGATTTTACTTTACCTGTTCCCTGTATTAACTGGACAGTTTTTATATTCATTTACTACTGGTGGTTATCCTAATATCATAGTCATCAATATCTAACAGAAAAAAAAAAAACAAAACTTCTAGAACTTAGCATTTAATACAAAGATTTTAGAATATCTTAAATTCCATGTACTATCTTCATGACTTAAATGCTATTGTACTCATTTTAGTTCTACATATACATTAAACCCCAATGGATATTTTTGTCTTTGCCTAATTTAGTTAATATTTATTTAGATTCACTGCCCCCCTTCTTTTAAACAATGTTTACTGCTCTTTATTCCTTCCTGCATCTCTGAACTGCTGTAAGGATAATTTAGCTACTACCCAAATAACATACTTCAGTTTTAAGGAAAATACCCAATTGTCTTCCATCATCCAGTGCTTGCCCTTTTAAAAGCCTGAGTCCTCATAACCCTTTAAGCAAGACAGATGTGATTAAAGCTAGGACAGAGGGCAACAAGCCCCAGTGATAAGAAAGATGATTTGGTTTTTCTGTTTTGTAGACCTGTGTTGGTCCTCCTGTTCATTTCATTTCTTCACCATTTCCCTTAAGATGTTTATATCCTCCAATACAAACTGAAATTGTGGGCTACAATCTCAACTTGTTACTAACTTGAAATTTGGCTTGGAGAAGGAGCCCAAGTTTTCTTTGAGCTTGCATTTACCATAAGCATTCTCATGAAAATTGAGGCCTCACACTTTCACTCTAAATCAATTTGAGCTTCTCCCAAGAAATATCTAGTTACCCATTTTGGTCTCTCCACACTAATCTATTTCCCTACATCCGTACTCTAAACTGATTCAAGATTCTATTAATAAACTCCTCTACCCCACAGATGAAGACGACACCAAAGCAATCGACTGGACTGAAAGAGACCAAAATAATCAAGCACATATTTAGCATCATACACAGGGACCACGCACATGGCAGCGATGAAGACTCATCAACAGAACCCAAACCAAGCGGATCCATCTTTTCATAAAGGTGTACTCAAGCAAGCACATATTTTTGAATCTAACTGAGGTCTAGAAAAGAAAAAAAAAAGGAAACCCCATATCATATAGCTCAAAAACTATGCTCTGATTTTTCATTTGCTAACACTGATATAGACTTTAATATCTTCATGGAAGTGGTAAGATTTAAAATGTTTGTAATTATGACTAAAAAATTTATATGTATGTGTATCTGTGTGAGGATAAGTGGGTGAGACAAAGGGAGAGGGGAAGAAACATATATGGATTTAAGTACTCACTTGCTCCAATTTAAAAATATGCTGATTGAAGTAGTGTTGTAAACGTTCATTAGCAAAATTAATACAGAACTGTTCAAAGCTGTTATTTTCATAATCTTCAAACCCAAAAATATCCAGAACACCAATGGACAAAGTCTGTAAAACAGGAAAAAATTTAAAATGGTTTAAAAATGATCCTCAAATTTATTTCACGAATAATATCCACAATATAGGTAACAAAATGCTCCAAGTTCTTCTATAGCAGTGGATAGGAAATTTTGGGGAGCTAGTGTTCAACCAAATATTCCACAAAATATAAACCATTTTAGTTTTCTTTATTTTCACCTTTTTCTCTTTATCCCAATTATAAAAATACACCCAAAATTTTAACACACATAATACACTGTTTACAAAAATGTCTGAAGCAGGTTTAGTGACCTGTTATTTCAATCTCAGAAATTCCTAAATTGCAAGAGACAAAGAAATAGAAAGAATTGCCTTATGGGGAAGTAAAAAATAACCTAAAGCTAGGTTTTTCCTGGCTATCCATGTTATGCAAACAACACCATGCAAGTTTTCCTATTTTCACTTCTATTACGCAATAGAATTCTGTTTTACAAACCAAGCTAAACTACTATGTTTAATCAGCCTTGTAGCAAGCTAAGCATGATTTCAGAATATGTGGGTTTCTTCAATTTTTAAAACAATCTTTTTTAAAGACTTATTTATTTATTTTAGTGAAAGAGAGACTGGGGGGGCAGAGAGGCAGAGGGGAGAATCCTCAAGAAGATGCCCTGCTGAGTGTGGAGCCTGACACAGAGCCCAATCCCAAACCATGAGATCATGACCAGAGCTAAAACCAAGAGTCAGATGCTCAACTGGCTGAGCCACCCAGGTGTGCCAAAAATTTTTTTTTAATTTTTATTTTTTAAAAAATCTACAAATAGTTCCAAAAAAGCATAATAAAAACCAACAATCCCTTCTTCATTGTCAATTTCTGTTCCCTAAAGTCAACACTCAAATCTTTTATCTATTTGGTATAAAATAGTACAGTATAGAATACAAATACTTGTCCTTCTATGTCTTCATATTTTGCCTCTACAAACTACATTCTAACTTCTTACTATGGATCATAAGGAGTCAGGTCTAACACCCCCATACCAGCATTCTTCTCACCACCCACCTCAATATAGTTACATGACAAAATCTTTCTCCACTAGTACTAAAAGAGATACTGGGCAAACTAATGTAATGAGTAATAATACTAAGAGATTTTTTTTTAAAGATTTATTTGAAGAGAGAGAGAGGGAGAGCACAAGCAGGGAGGGGATAGAAGGAAAGGGGTGTAGAGAGAGGGCCAGAGGGAGAGAGAGAATCCTCAAGCATAGGGACTATGGACCATGGAGCCTGACACAGAGCTCAATCCCAGGACCCCAAGACCATGACCTAAGCTGAAACCAAGAGTCAGTTGCCCAACTGACTGAAACAATCAGGTGCCCCAAGAGTAAGAGATTTTTTTTTTAAGTTTCCACTAAGAGTATTTTCTCTGGGGCACCTGGATGGCTCCGTCAGTTAAGCCTTTGATTGATGATTTCAGCTCAGGTCATGATCTCACGGGAAACGGGATCAAGCCATTGGCTCTGCACTCAGCTGGGAGTCTGCTTGAGTTTCTCTCTCCCTCTGCCCCTCCCCATGCTTACACTCGCACTCTTTCTCTCTCTCAAATAAATAAATCTTTAAAAATAAAAAAAAAGCATTTCCTGTGATTGATTCTGCTAATTCTAAGCCCTTATGAAAAACATTACAAGTAATGGCCTTCAAAAATAAGTCAATTTGGTAAATATGATTTCTATTACAATTTTCTAACTGTAGGCTTACTCAAACCATGAAAAATCAATGTTAAAATCATTTTACATGTAAGACAGGAGAATTAAGTAATAAAGATGACATAGTTTAATCACCCTAAAGATGTAGACTAGTTCATAAAAAGATGCTGGGAATAAAAATGGATTTGAAGGATTTAAATATCTAAAATCTGCCATATTAAAAAAATAAATTCCAGAGGCTCCTGGCTGGCTCAATCAGTGGAACATCTGATTCTTGACCTCAGAGTTGTGAATTCGAGCCTTACTTAAAAATAAAATTTTAAATAAATAAATATATTCCAATGGGAAAAAAACCTGAATATAAAAAATTAAATTCTAAAAGTCTGAGAATAAATATTTTTACAATCCTGGGTTGAAAGAGGCCTTCCAACATAAGAAAAAAATAAATAAATAAAACTCAAGAAAATAAAGGAAGAAACAGAGGGTTTTAGAAGGGAGGGCGTGGGGGGATGGGTGAGTCTGGTGATGGGTATCAAGGAGGGCACAGTTTGCATAGAGCACTGGGTGTTATATGCAAACAATGAATCATGGAACACTACACCAAAACCTAAGGATGTACTGTATGGTAACTAACATTACACAATAAAAAAAAGAAAGGAAAAAAGGAAAAGAATGGCAGAACTGCATAAAAATTTAAAACATATGGGCCCTAAAACACAACATACATGAATCTTAAAAGTCAAGAGAAAATATATGCAATATATATCAAACTATGAATCTCTGCAATATCCACAATGACTCTAGGAAAGTAACAAAAAGACAAATGAACAACATAAAAATAGCAGAATATATAATGAAATGATAAAAAACATGATATTTGACTTTTATCTATCACTGAAAAAATGGACAATAAAATGGGATAGTCCTCTGACTCAGATTAAGAGATGAAAAGACTGATAATATCCAATGTGAGTAAAGGTGTAGGGAAATAGGCACTTTCATACACTACCAGTGGAAGTGCAATCTTTTCTGAAAAGCAATTTAGCAGTAGCTAACAAAATTCTAAAATGTATATATTCTGAAATCCAGCAATTCATTTTGAGGATTTTATCCTAAATAAATGTACACAAAGAATATTTGTTACACCATCACATATAACATCAGAACAAATATAATATATTTTTATGGGGAAATTTATGGTATTCAGGCATACTATGTAATATTACAAAGTTATTAAAAATAATGAGGTCCAGACTTATTTTGAGACATATTAGGTTAAAAAAAAAGATACAAGTTACAAACAATACAGATAACATAATTCTATTTTTAAATTAAAAAGCAATTCTGTATATATACATCCACAGAAATGTACATAAGAAAAAGGTCTGGAAAGACACACAGAAAAATAGTTTCCCTGGATATCAGAGTAATAACATACATAAGGAGGGAAACATCAGGGAACACAGATAAAAGGTGATTCATATTTATTACTCTACGTAATTTTGTGTTTTTAAATTTCATATATTATTTTATTAAAACATTTTCCAGGAAAAAAACACAATAATCCAATGTATGTCTACCTTTGTATTTTGCTCCAAATCTTTACTATTCAGAAGTGCATGATTAATCCGAAAAACAATCCAGTCAAACAGGGCACTATATAAAGACTTAGCCATGGAATTCCTCACTGTCACAGCCTGAAAAAAAAAAGAAAAGGGTTGGAGAACAAATAAAACGGCACTAATCCAAAATACTACAGTGTTTGTTTTGCTTTCAACTAATAAAGAAAGCTTACTATCTGGAATTAGAAATTTAATTCTCTTTCAATTTAAATAGCCTACAACTGAAGTTTTCCACATACCCATAGTCATTAATCTAGTCTTACTCTAATCTAGGCTAAAAGGTAAGAAAAACAAAATGTAGGTCACTCAGTTCCAAACAGATTGACTAAAAATTAGGGTATACATTTTACCTAGTAAAGAAGGTATAATATAAGGTTTACAAACAAATCAAACTTGCCAGGAAAAGTGGAGAAGACCAGTCCAGGCAAGGAATAAATCTATTGGCAAGCAGGCATCAGTTATCTGTGGAATCCTAGCTACACTCTTAAAAAATAATCATAATACCACCACAATTACATTCCTGGCTGTCTTCAGCTTGACATCCACCATAACCTCAAGGATTTCTCTATCTCCAGATAGAGTAATAATTCTTTCATTATCGAGTAATATAATTTCTTTTTCATCTCACTTCAAGCTTTTCCCAGTTTATGGAAATTCTCTGTACTATGTGTTCAAAATTTCTGAAAATCTGAAATTGTTCTAAAAAATAAAATCTACTAGTTAAAAAAAAAAATCAACATTTAGAAAGTACTATAACCTAAAAGAGGGGGACATATTTTAGAGAATTGAGTTCTAACACTTAGAGAATGTAAGTCCTAATTACTTATATATTTACTATCAAAGGACTTATTTTGAAGCTTTATATTCAGGTACATATTTATGTATCTGTCCTACAGTTTAGAAGAAATAAAGAATAATGATTAAAAGCTAGGCTGTCTTCCAAACCTAGGTCCTCTTTATTCTAGGTATGTAAACTTGGCCCAAGATACTTAAACTTTTAAGCTACCACTTATAGATTTGTAAACTGTAGATAATACTACACTCTACCACATGAATGTTGAATTTCTGTGAATAAAAAGAATGAAAACTTCAAGTTTCTAGACCAAAAAATAACTACCTAAACCATTAACTGCACAGGAAAAAGAAGATGCTATCAAGTTCTCTATCTTCAACACCAGAAACATGAATTGGAAAATGTTCACAAGTTCTGACAGAAAAAGGACTGTAACCCTAGAATTCTATACTTAGGCAAGTTATCAACAAAGTATCTTTAAAATTCAAAAAGTCAATCATAAAATATATAGAGTAGCCATTTTGTTTTTCTCCAGAGAGAAGAATGAATACAAACTGACCTAGTTCAACAAAAGTAAAAGACTTTAAAACTAAATACACAAGCATAAGACAAAGAAAACACAGAAAAAGAAAACACAGTAGCATAAAAAATACAAATGGGTTGAATTTTTTAGGCAAAAGACAGATGTTCACATTAAATTAAAAATTATAACACGCCTACATGGTTTACATTAAGCCCTATTACCATAAAGTACCAGTCAGACAAAATCCAGACCCACTAAAATATACTAATATAATAGGTATTTACTCTTTAACTCCCAATATTATATTTTGGCCTCTTTTCTCTGAAATGTAGTCCTATCACAGCTTAATCTCAATAAGCCCAAATACGAATTAACATTTTCCCACCCAAACAAGATCTCATTGTTTCCTATCTCAAAGCCTGGTACCAATACTCTTACAGTTGTGTAAGCCAGAAAATTCGCATTTATCCTTAATACTTCCTTCTTTCTCCTTGCTCCCCAATGCGCAAATCATTGCCTGATTCTGTTGATTTTACCATCTAAATGTCTCTTTTTAAATGTACCCAGTTCTCCCTATCAATATGGCACTATTCTAGACCAAGCAGCCAACCTCTTTCTCTTCAGGAGTACTACTACAGCCTCCAAATTCATCTTTCCAAACATTCACTCTTGCCCTCTATGTTAGAAGCCTAAGATGGTCACCAAGATTCCCATTCCCTTGTATAAATATTTTGTATAACTCCCTCAGGATAATTGTGGGCAGGACTATAAATATGATGACTTTCACTCCAGTAACTATCTTATCTTATATGACAAAGAGATTTAAAAGATAAAATTATGGCCCCAAATCAGCTGATTTTTTTTAATTAACCAAAGAAAAATTATCTTGGGCTGACTTAATCAGAAAAATCTCTTAAAAGAGACCGTGCCTTTCCATCAGAGAGTCTCTTGTTGGCCTTGAAGAACCAAACTGCCATGTTGTGTACGGGACCACAAGCAGACTCTGCTGAGCATGGCCCCTGACAGTCACAAGAAATTAGGGCTCTCCATCTTATAACTGCAAGGAACTGAATCCTGTCAACAATCTGTGAAGTAGGAAGAGGATGCTGAGTCTCATATGAGATCACAGCCTTTTCAGACAGCTTGACTTCAGCCTAGTGAAATCCTGAACAGAGGACCCAACAAACCTATGCCCAGACTGACCCATGGAAAGTGTCAGAACATATTAAGTCACTATGTTTGTTACATAATTATAGAAAACCAATACTTTCCTCTAACTGATTCTTTACCAAAAAAAAAAAAAAAAAAATCTAAGACACCTTTCTTGCTTAAAATATTTTAAGACTCTTCCACTGCTCTTCAGATAAAATATTAAAATCCTTAAGGATTGCTCCTTATTTTACCTCCAGTGCCTACAACATTTCTAGAAACAAAGATTTTCAAATATTTACTACACAAATAAATAAATACATCATAGAGATGTAAACAAAAATAAATCAGGATCTCTAAGAGTCATCACAGAAAGTTGAATTTAAAGTTAAAAATGTAAATAAACATAAGGAATTTTTTTTTAAAGGAGTGGGAGAGGGAAGGGGCAAAGGGAGAGAATCTCAAGCAGGCTCCATGCTGCCCAGCGCAGAGCCTGACACGGGCCTTGATCTCACAATTCTGGGATCATGACCTGAGCCAAAACCAAGAGTCAGACACTTAACTGGACCGACTGAGCCACCCAGGTGCCCCAGGAAATATTTTATATTGGAAAAAGTTATAAAAGAAAATATAAAAGTACTGAAACTTTATGTAAAAGAAGGGCAAAACTTTTTTAAAGGTTTGGCTTTTTCTGTTGTTTAAAAAGGAGCTCTCGGGGCACCTGGGTGGCTCAGAGAGTTAAGCCTCTGCCTTCAGCTCAGGTCATGATCTTGGGGTCCTGGGATCGAGCCCCACATTGGGCTCTCTGCTCAGCAGGAAGCATGCTTCCCCCAGCTTACTCTGCCTGCCTCTCTGCCTATTTGTGATCTCTCTGTCAAATAAATAAATGAAGTCTTAAAAAAAAAAGAAAGGAGCTCTCAAATTTGGATATTATGACATAAGACATGTGACATAATGAAGAAATGTAGACTTGATGACAGTTAGTAAGAACCCAAAAAACAGGATCAGTGCATTCTCTACAGTTTTATCTCTACCGTTTTAACACTATTTCCCCACCTCTGTGTCTTCTAATCTCACATACCTGTCCTATTTTTATAATAACTGTAATAGTTTGATTTCTCATCACTGTCATTACAGTACAGAACTGTAAGATTTTCAATAATTTTCCCACTTTTATATACCTGAGTAGTATATTATAATAATAACAATGGCAATGACAGCAATAAATCTCATCTGGAAGCCTCAGTATACAGCTGATACTTAAAGCAATGGGGCTATGTGAGATAATCTAGATAAGGAATATAGAGGAAAAAAAGACAAAGACTATGTACAGAGAACTACATTTTTTAGAGGTCAGGTGGAAAAGAAAGATCAAACAAAAAGAATTAGAAATGACTATCTAACAATGAGAAAGTGAACCAGAAGGGTATGACATTCTGGAAGGTAAGAAACAGCCTGAAAAAGAAATAACCAACTGGACCAAACACTACTCATTTGTCAATTCATCTACTACCTGTTCACCTCATATTAATAATATAAAACTTAATAATGAACAGATTAATAGTTCAGGAGAAAAATGTATGCCTACTGCTTAAAATCACATTCAACTTTCAGTTTGTAAGTTGATGAAAAATTCACAACTGAATTTCAAGGGCCCAGAAAATGTTTCGGACAACACTCTTTGTTGTTGTTATTTTCATTCTGTTAAAAAAATTGCACAAATTCAAACTTCTAAAACTGTTCAGAGTACCCTGATCTCAAGAAAATCTATTCATACCTCTGCCAGCTTATATGGCAAAATAAGCTTTTCTCCCACTGTCACAGTCTTCCTTGTAACTAAGGCTTCAAATAGCATCTCTTCTTTAACCTATACAACAGAAAAGTAAATACAGCGTATAAGACTTATGACAATGAGCTGAATTATTTATTGACAATCCAAATAAAGAAAAAAATGTTTAATGAGATCAGCAATTACACAACAAAAAAAACAAAGACAATACATTTAGCCATTTAAACACTGGCCAAGGTGAAGCTTAAACATTCCACTCACCCTACCTCCCACCACCCCCCAGAAAAAGAGAGGGTAGATAAGACAGATGGGTCTTTTTAAAGTTTTCTTTCTATCATAATGGAGAAATGCATTTCTTTGTGAAAAGTCTGGAAAACATAGAAAAGTGCAAAAAAACATTTTAAGATGATCAACCATAATCCCATAACTAGCAAAGACTAAAAAGGGATATTACTTCTTGAATTCCAGGAACATTACAATGGCTACTTATTTATGTTTCAGATGTTTTATATTTATTTACACATGTTAATTTTAAAATAAAGTTGATGCTTCTTTTGTTCTCATTCTCTCTAGTAGTAAGTACTATTGTGAATTTCATATGTTATTACTTCAGTTCGGGTTTTTATCCATATATAATATATATATTACATGTATTTGTAAACACTACATTATACTGCCAAGTGTATTTAACTCTTAACCCTTCCCTGCCCATATGTTTTTGAGATTTAACTACATTGATAATTTAGATCAAGTTTATTCCTTTTAACTACTATATAGCTTCCCAGTATATAAATTACTGCAGTGTGTAATCCATTCTCCTTTGTGTAGGCATTTACACTATTTACCATTTTGCACTATTAGGCAATAAACTGAATATTCTTGCATATGAGTTCAAGAATGTCTCTGAAGTACAAATCTGAAAGTGGAATTACTAGGTTATAGCATATACATTTTTCATCTTTAAAGGATACTGCCCAGGGGCACCTGGGTGGCTCAGCTGGTTAAGCCACTGCCTTCGGCTCAGGTCATGATCCCGGAGACCCAGGATCAAGCCCCACATCGAGCTACCTGCTCAGCGGGAAGCCTGCTTCTCCCTCTCTCACTCCCCCTTCTTGTGTTCCCTCTCTGGCTGTGTTTCTCTCTGTCAAATAAATAAAACCTTTAAAAAAAAAAAAAAAAAAAAGGATACTGCCCAACCACTGTGCATAGTTCTCACCAATTTGCTCTCTCATCAGCCCTAAGCATTTCTATTTCTTCAAACCTTGACTATACCTGGTATCAGGAGACTACTGACTTTGGCCATGCTGAGGGACATGAAACGGTAAAACAAGGGCATTTTATAAAAGCATCCATACAAATAAAGATATAACACTCATAAAATTTTAAGTAGATAATATGAAGTATATCACAAAAAAAACTCAATTATGAAGGATAAATTGGTCACAAAACAGCAGAGTGAAGCATTATTCTGCCAGCAGCAACTCCTGACAGATCAGTCACTTTTTAAAATACAGTGATACACCATAAAGGAGATTCCCTTCTTTGGGAGCATTCACTACTCAATCTTCAAATCCAAAACAAACTGGAAAAAATTTGAGGAACATTACCTTTACAAACTGCAATAAAACTAAAAATAAATAGCCAAAGTTTAAATATAAGACCTCAAGCTTTCACATATATTTAAAATATTTCAAAACTAATAATTAAATAATACCAGATTACACAAATATGACCAAATTAAGAAAACTAAGAAAAAACTTGTGTGATAAAAACCACTGTTGTGAGGTTAAGCAATTATTATTAAAAGTGAATATTTAAAAATAAATGATCTATGGAGTGGACTCAAGAAATTTTTTAAAGGAATAAACAAATATAAGCTGGCAACAATGTGGAGCAAAAGTCACTTCCAGGGGCTCCTGGGTGGCTCAGTTGGTTAAGCGACTGCCTTCGGCTCAGGTCATGATCCCGGAGACCCACATCGGGCTTCCTGCTCGGCGGGAAGCCTGCTTCTCCCTCTCTCACTCCCCCTGCTTGTGTTCCCTCTCTCACTATGTTTCTGTCAAATAAATAAATAAAATATTAAAAAAAAAGTCACTTCCATATACTTGTATAAACTGGCACAACCAGTAGAGAGAATAATCCATCAATATGAGTAAACTACTTATGTGTGTGTGTATACCAACCCAAAACCTATACGCCTTGGACTACAGAATAGTTCTCACACACGTCAAAAAAGAGACATGTACAAAATACCTATCAAAATATTACCAATAAATGAGAAATTACAAATGGCCTCAATCCCCACTAAAAAAGACAAATTAATTATGTTTTACTCATATAATAAAATTTTAGAAAGTAACTAAAATGAATCATGTAGAATGTTTAAATCGTATTGAAAAATCTCAAAGACATAGTATGCAATGAAAAAGTCAAGTTTTAGAATGATACAGTAAAACATTTATGAAGTAAGTATGAAAAATACAGAAAGCTATATATTCCTACATAAACATCTACCTACCCTGAAAATATAAAAACGAGAATGAGAATAAACATCAAACTCATAATAGTGTTTACTTCTGGTGTAGCAGAGTACAAAGTAAGCTACAATTATATACAGTATTTTATTACATGAGTGGGGTTGTGACTACACAGGTGTTTATTTTCTATATATACTGTGTACTGAGAAAATAATTTAACAAAGTGAAGAAGAAAATACGTTAAAACAGAAATTCAGACATATTAAGTAAAATGGTAGAACTAATAAATCTAAAGGCCAATTACTTGAAAATAAAAAATGAAAGACAACTCTCACTAAATCAAAAAAAAATTAAAAAAATACAAACAGAAAGCTAACACCACAGAGAAAAAGTTTTTAAACATTAACGTAATATTTACAAAGAATGCCAAATAATAAATTGTAAACATTTAATCAACACATAATTTCCTAGATAAAAACAAATCATCAAAATGAACTCAAGAGAGAAATACAAGCAGTAGGGAGCTGGAGAGGGAGAAGCAGGCTCCTCTCCAAGAAGGGAGCCCGACCCAGGGTTCGATCCTAAAATGCTGGGATCATGACCAGAGCCAAAGGCTTGGCTTAATGACTGAGCCACCCTGGCACCCCCAGACTTGAAAATTCTAAAAAATTAGTTAATACAAAACAAACTTCTGGAAGGACGTCAAATATGGTTGATCATAGGACTGGTATCCCTCAAATCTTTAAGGAACATACTGTTCATTCTTTCCTAAGGATTCTTCTCTTAAATGCAGAAAAAGTGTTGGAAAGATAAAAAGCTACCCAACTCATTTTAAGAAGTCTGCTTAATGCTGGCACTAAAACATAATAATGATCATACACACATCTACATACAAAACATAATCTTGCTCACCTTTGACAAACATCCTGAAGAAAATATTACTGAATTCATATTTAATCAACTACCTCTATAATTTCCCAAATGTCCTTAGTTGTACATATATGACTTAAAGTCTAAAAATTAAACTTTATTAACACAAAATAACTAGGAATGAGTTCAATATCTAAGTCTACAATGTTGCTCATATTCACTTATTTGAGAAATGATATGTGTGTTAAAACTGCATTCTTTATATTGTTTCAACGTATGTTAAAATACATTCAAAATCTGCTAAAAACTGGATGATGGTTCAGTTTTTGATAATGATGGCTTTAATGGTTCTAACATACTCCAAAATATGCAACAAAAATATGCTCCACAATTACTCATAATTAATCTACTGGAGCTTGTTCATGTCTCAAATAGAATTCAGTAAAGAGAATACTCAAAACATTCACTGCTGCCTGAGGTTACTACAAAATTATAAAGATATTGAAAAAATACAATAATTTCAGAAACATTTGTTCTTAAAAACTAAATCTACATTTACCATTGAACTGAAACAGTCTGAGGACAGGAATTAAATTAAATCCTAACTAAAGAGTTTACATTTTAATTAAACCAGTATTGTTCCTATCTTTGAATTCTATCTCAACAAAAGCCTTAAGGTTGCAGTTACTATTACCAATTTTAAGCAATTACGAGAAATCATTTAATTTTTAAAAATTTTTTAAATGTTTTAATTTAAATTCAATTATATAATGTATTATTAATTTCAATGGTGGAGGTCAGTGATTCATCAGTCTTCTATAATACCCAGGGCTCATTACAGCACATGCCCTCCTTAATGTCCATCACCCCATCCCTGCAAACCCCGCTCTAGCAACCCTGAGTTTGTTTAGGAAATCATTTTAAAAAATAATTTCTAAGAACTAAATACAAGCTAGATACTATTGTATAGGTCCTGTCAATTACCTGTCTAGCTCCTCAACTTTGAAGATAACTTCTTCCTACTCATTACCAAACCTCCACTCCTAGAACTAGTCCAGACTAAACATAACAAGAAGGAAGTTAGGGGGCACCTGGCTAGCCCAGCTGGTTAAGCATTTGACTCTCGATTTCAGCTCAGGTCAGGAACTCAGGGTTGTGGGACTGAGCCACTGGGCTTCTTGCTCAGCAGGGAATTTGCTTGGGATTCTCTCTCCCTCTGCCCTGCACCCCATGCACATGTTCTGTCTCTCTCTCTCTTTCCTATGTCTTTCTCTCTCAAATAAATAAAATGTCTTTAAAGAAAAAGAAGGAAGTTAAGAAGCTTGGGTTCAAAAGTGAGATTTGGTATCAAACTGTATTTGCAGTTAGTCTAACTTTGACCCTGATAAGCCCAAGAACAGGATTTCTCCTTTTTCACCAATACTTGGTTCCTTTTAGAATTACCTGAATTGCTCTTACCAGTCTCCAACCAAAGAAGAAATACTGCACCAAAACCAGAAGCCTTGGTACTTGCTGAATGCCTGAACTTATAAGTAAAACCACGAGCTACAATGCACTATTATTACCACAATACCAAGTGTTTCTGTTGACTAAAATATCACCTAAAATGCCTGACTGAAATACCATCTGTTCCCTGATCCTCATTACCTTCAAAATTACCACCTTCAGATACTACATTCCATCCACGTCCTGGTAGAACTTCTTTCTAGTGCGTGAGTCTAGTTTCAATTTAATGTATCCCCTCCTCCTGCCCCATCTGCCAGACTCATTTCACTAAAGTTAATAAGCAACCCCCAGGCATGTACAAAATAATAAGCACTGTAAGGTTAGATAAATAAGAAAGAGGCAACTTTTGCTCTCAAAGAGCTCTGCCATCTTATAATGGACAAAAACTAGTAAACAATTAACTTTCTGCTACAAAACCAAAATTAAATTATGCTACGTAGACACAAATGTTTTACCCTAATGGAGTCAATTTAGGCCACTTAATAAGGTTGAACCCTATTAAAGAGGCAAGTGAATCAAGATTAGAAAGATGAGTAATACTTTACAGAAAAAAAAGCAGACTACTTATAACTGCAAAGAAAAAATGGAAACAACCAAGATGTCTTTCAATAGGTGAATGAATAAACAAACTATGGTACATCCGTACAATGGTCTATTACCCAGCAATAGACAAATGAAACAACCTCAATGAAGGGAATGGGAGGAAAAGGTGCTAAACTGAGTTATTTTGGAAATTAATGGAGTCTGAAAAACTAAAGGCAAAAGGAACACTATACTCTATATTCTAGTTGATAAAGTCATTTCCCATACCAGTGTGTACACTTCCATAATGAACAGTTGATCCTTGAACAACATGAGTTTTAACTATACAAGTCCACCTACCTGTGGGGTTTTTCCAATAAATACAGTACTGTAACCGTATTTTCTCTTCCTTATGATCTTCTTAACATTTTCTTTTCATGGCTTACTTTATTTTAAGAATATAATATATAATGCATCTAACATACAAAATGTTTTAATCAACTATTATCAGTAAGGCTGCTGGTCAACAGTTGGATATTAAGTTTGGGGGGAGTCCAAAGTTATACAAAGGGGCGCCTGGGTGGCTCAGTTGGTTAAGCGACTGCCCTCGGCTTAGGTCATGATCCCAGAGACCCAGAATCGAGCCCCGCATCGGGCTCCCTGCTTGGCGGGAAGTCTGCTTCTTCTCCCTCTCTCACTCCCCCTGCTTGTGTTCTCTCTCTAGCTGTGTTTCTCTCTGTCAAATAAATAAAATGTTAAAAAAAGATTATACACAGATTTTTGACTACCCAGAGGGGTTGGTACCCCTAGCCCCTGCATTGTTCAAGGGTCAACTGAATACTAAAATTGAATCATTAAATAAATGAATGGAAGAAGGTAGGAGATAGCTTCCTCACTGTTAAAATGGAGTTTATAGATAAGGAGAGAAGGCTAGAATGATACATGTGATAATGTATTAGTTAGGAACACGACCTCATGTTTATCTTTACATAGCTATAGATGCATATATAAAAACAACTGTAGTATGTGAATACACACAGGTTAGTAAACACACATATATTCCCTTGCTCTGCCAGAGGAGAAGGCCTATAAAAAATTATTCCCCTTTTGAAATGAATCAGATAAGATGAGAAGTGACCTGGAAAAACATGAGAAATCATCACTCCTGGAAGAAAGAATGAGGTAATAAATATCTTGATTATAGGAAGAAGCATGGCAGGAGATAAAGACCTCTGGCTCTTACTAAGACATGAAGAAAAATAGTACATTTTTCTCTCCACTCATCCAGATGACCCATCTTCAGGTAAAATATTCTAACCAAAATCTTAGTATGAGAAGAAATCTCAAATACAGAAGGAGGAAAACTACTAATGGTTTAGAATATGATACAGTGCAGAGCGAAATACTGATTCTATCCAGCAAATTGATGGATTGTGGCTATCCGGGCCAAAGGGAGGCAGGCAAGAAAACCCAAGCCTTCCAAAGATTCTGGCATGATTAACATGTACTGTAACCACAAAATTAACAGCAAAAATTCCATCTTTTGAAGAAATATTATTAATAAAAAGCTTTAACCCATTTATACCTTACCAAATAATTATATTAGAAGTGAGAAGTTACCCAGTATTTGAGAAATGACAAGAGAAAATATAATCACTTACTTCTAATAATTCTGAGACAATAGGCAGAACTTCAGGATTACAGATATCTATGGAGTCATCCCTATACGTCTTCTTTTTATAACAAATATTACCCAAATGTAGTATTGCTGAGAGAAGAGAGAAAATCCTGTGAAAATAAAACCATAAATTATAACTTTTCTTATATGCTGTCTCCAAACTTATTTCATTGCAAAATTTTAATCAAGCAAATTAACCAATACAAATATGATGTATTTAGTCTTCATAAAAATAAAAAATATGGGAATCATAACTATAGTAACTAAAATTTATGTGTACTATGTCAGGCACTCTGCAAAGTGCTTTACATAACCTTACCTTCAGTACTGTACCATTGGACATAGTTGTTTGAAGAGGATTTGCTATTGCCTGAATCTGTACAGTGTTTCAAAGCCCATACCTTTCTAAATACTTCCTGCCTGGAATGCCCTTTTCCTACATTGTCTATTTTAGATCTACTGAATCAGAATCTTTGAAGGCAAGGCCTTGAAAGCTGTATTTTCTTAACCAAGAAGCCTAGGTCATTTTTCATGATTAGTTATATTTAAGAAATGGTTTCCTAATCATACAATGGTGCCTTTAATAAATGCTTTTAAAGTAAACAGTATGAGGCCATTGGAGTGAATCACCTAATTATCAGGCTCCGCCTCTAAAACATCTACAACTGGACACTCCCTTTCACTCTGTCTTGCAGGGAACACATGACATCCCCCAGCCAGACTAAACCCTTACTTGTGCTCTGCAGTTTACTGTGAACTCCAGTTTACTCAGGAACCTTATTATACCTATTTCTTATCTCTTACCTGAATCTACAAGAACTTTCTACCAAAGTAGTATCATCTTCATTTTCTCTTACTTTTAACAACCCATCCTAGATCCCACATCTTCTCTTTACCTTCACAAACAAGTTTATTAAACTGTTAACTAATACTCCTTTTCTTCACTTTGTCATTCCCTGTTTACTATCATATCCTTACATCTGACCCCATTAAAAGTTACCAAAGACCACCAGATAAGAAAAGTCTATTATATCCTAACTTACATGAACTCTCAAATGCATTTAGCACAACTTAACACTCCATCTAAAAGCCCTTCCTGGAAATCCATATACATATACACATCTTTGTGTTTTGTTCAATTATCTCCTTATGATAAATCTGTTCTACCTATAAAATTTTAACTATTTCTGAAAATTAGGAAGTATTCTAAATAAAATAAAGACACTGCTGTAGGAACCAAACAGCCACACTTTCAAAGGTCCTGAATCAACATCTAACTGATAGATCTAATTTTTCAAATAATTCAAAACTTTAAGTGTTTGACTCATTAACACGACTCAAACAAAATACAAGTCAATTATAAAGGAATAAGTCATAAAAGTACTCTGGGTAAATTAGAGAGGAAATGCAGTATCGACTGAATCATTATAAAGACTAATGGAAGCCAAAAGATATAAAAATGAATTCATGGGCCACTTATTAAAAACCATTTTTAGTAGAAGTTTATACTGGTTGTTAATTACATTGTTTCAGAATCTGGGATTCAACAATCAGTATGTTAATGTTTTCTCACATACAAATATGTGGTACATAGTCTCCAACAATAATAAATATTATATAAACAATCTAATATACTATAAAAACTCGATATAAAAAAGATGTATAAATATGAATTAAAAAATCCCTATTCTCAAAACGCTTAAAATCTTGCATTAGGAGATAAGAACAACAACAACAAAAAAAAGCCCTAATCTATAAGGCAGGGTATCCTAAAATACTAAAGGAAGAAACAACACACAGTTAAGAAAAATTTAATTGAAAAAGTAGGACCTGGGGCACATGGCTGGCTCAGTAGGAAGAGTGTGTGACTCCTGATTTAGGGGTCATGAGTTCAAGCCCCACATTAGTTGTAGAAATTACTTAAATAAATAAATACGCTTTAAAAAATAAAAAGGGAGGGCGACGCCTGGGTGGCTCAGTTGGTTAAGCCACTGCCTTCGGCTCAGTTCATGATCCTGGAGACCCGGGATCGAGTCCCACATCAGGCTCCCTGCTCAGCAGGAAGCCTGCTTCTCCCTCTCTCACTCCCCCTGCTTGTGTTCCCTCTCTGGCTGTGTTTCTCTCTGTCAAATAAATAAAATCTAAAAAAAATAAAATTTTAAAAAATAAAAAGGGAGGACATGAACAGTACTCTAAAGCAAACAGGTTTCCATTCACATAACAAATTTTAGGATGCCTGCCAAGTTGTGTTAAGAATAATTCTGGGTTAGATCTGAGTACAATTGAAAGAATGCTGTGATTTATAAGCACAGTCAATCATGGTCAAAGGAGAGGGGAAGAGCAGTATATATGTTATGTTATTAAAAAAAAAAAAAAACCTGGAAGTATTTCGATGAGTAAAAAAGGAAGATGGATTCTTCAAGGAATAGGGAAAACACTGGACATTCAGAATACAATATAATGCTTTAGAGGATACTATCAGTCTAGTTAAAATGCAAAACTTGTGTTAGGACATATCTGATGATAATATCTAAAAGATACAGAAAGGTCAAATTACAAGCCAGGCTACTAAATATATTACATATATTTTCCAGTGGTTTCTGATATAGGATACACCAATAACAGTATAAAAGACACACAACCCTTGGGTGTATGAGAAAGACATATTTTATTTCCAACTTATTTTATCTAAAAAAATGAAATTGTTTCACTATCATTTAATATGACACTTTGATCCATATATGTCAATCAATCAGGTGTGTCACATGAGGTAAAGGAGGTATGCTAAAGAAAGAATATACGTAATATAGCATGGAGGAACTATAGAGTTACTCTCATTTACTTAGAAACTTTTAGTGAATTGCCGTTTATGTGACCAATTAAATGGGCTTGCATATGTACATTTGGTTTTTTTTTTTAAGATTTTATTTATTTATTTGACAGAGAGATCACAAGTAGGCAGAGAAGCAGGCAGAGAGACAGAAGGAAGCAGGCTCCCTGCCGAGCAGAGAGCCTGATGCGGGCCTCCATCCCAGGACCCTGAGATCATGACCTGAGCTGAAAGCAGAGACTTTAACTCACTGAGCCACCCAGGCACCCTACATTTGGATTTAATCTTTTTTTTTTGTTTAAAGATTTCATCTCTCAGAGGGAGAGAGACAGAGACAAAGAGCACGAGCAGGGGAAGCTGCAGGCAAAGGCAAAAGCAAACTCCCCATTGAGCAAGGAGCCCAATGTAGGACTCATCTCTGGACCCTGGGATCACAACCTGAGCCTAAGGCAGTGCTTAATCAAGCCACCCAGGCATACCTTAATTTATCTTTCAAAAAAAGAGTTCAGCAAATAATCTGATAACTCAAGTTTCATAGTAATCACAGGCAAACAAAAAAAACCAGCAGAGCTGTTATTCTTCTACTTTTAGTATGACATTAAAAGTTGACAACATAATCAGATCTGACATAACTAATTCCCTTCCCAAAAAAATAGTTCTGTTACTATTTTCTTCTGGTGAGAGTCAAGGTTATTTATGTCTTTAATTTCACTATTTTTTTCACTATGTTAGGTCAGTCACCATGTAGTACTTCATTAGTTTTTGATGTAGTGTTGCATGATTCATTATTTGCATATCCAGTGCTCACTGCAATACGTGCCCTCCTTAATACCAATCATCAGGCTTTAATTTTAAATAGTTTGTTTTATTTTAAATATAATTTGCTTCATCTTTATCTCAACCTTTTTTACATTTCTACTTTATTTATAATAAAATAAGTTTAGCCTAATAGTACAGACATAAATTTAGAGAGGGAAAATTATGTTTTACTGATAGGTATGGATACCTTAATAAGACTAGAGATCGGGGCACTTGGGTGGCTCACTTGGTTAAGTAACTGCCTTCCGCTCAGGTCATGATCCTGGAGACCAGGGATCGAGTCCCACATCGGGCTCCCTGCTCGGCAGGAAGCCTGCTTCTCCCTCTCTCACTCCCTCTGCTTGTGTTCCCTCTCTGGCTGTGTTTCTCTCTGTCAAATAAATAAAATCTTTTAAAAAAAAAAAAAAATTAGGGGCGCCTGGGTGGCTCAGTTGGTTAAGCGACTGCCTTCGGCTCAGGTCATGATCTTGGAGCTCCGGGATCGAGCCCCACATCGGGCTTCCTGCTCTGCGGGAAGCCTGCTTCTCCCTCTCTCACTCCCCCTGCTTGTGTTCCCTCTCTGGCTGTGTTTCTCTCTGTCAAATAAATAAATAAAATATTAAAAAAAAAAAAAATTAGAGATCAATGATACAGAAAATAGGAAGCTACAAAAATAGTGGTTATAAAGCAAGTTTCTAAGTAAGGTCTATAGACTGGTTTCAGGAGCACCATGAACTCCTGCAACTATATGGAAATATTAATGGATGCACAGTTTACAGGAAGAAGAGTTCCAACTTTCTAGAGATTCTCAAGGAATTTATAATAAAAAAAGCAATTCAAACAAGTCTCTTAGAAAAATAAATTTTCGGGCACCTGGGTGGCTCAGTGGGTTAAAGCCTCTGCCTTCGGCTCAGGTCATGATCTCAGGGTTCTGGGATCGAGGCCCGCATCGGGCTCTCTGCTCGGCAGGGAGCCTGCTTCTTCCTCTCTCTCTCTCTGCCTGCCTCTCTGCCTACTTGTGATCTTTCTGTCTATCAAATAAATAAATAAAATCTTAAAGAAATTTAAAAAAGAAAAATAAATTTTCAAAGCAATGCTTAACAAAGAAGGAGGAGGTACTAGATTCAGAGTATCTGTCAGAAATTTCTTTCAAAGGATCAAGGAAAAGGAACTTGTGAAACACACATAGTGATTTTGTTCTCTACCAAGGGTGTAAGGACACAATAAAGAAACTCACTGTCTTCGTGTCTTGGGAAGAAATCCTACCATTTCCATGGCTAGTTGTAAGCGTTCAAAGTCATGCCTCAAATCTTCCCCTTCCACTGAGAAGCAATCCTGCTTATTTAAGAGAAAGGGGGAAAAAATCAAGATTACCTACTGAAAAGTAAGGTTAGCTACTCAGAGATGTAGTAATTCTAGGTAAATATGCCTGTGTAAAAATATTAGAGCTGGTTAAACATTTAGAGAATTCTTGTTACAGGTATGCAAACTAAAAAGATACCTACCAAAATACCAGTAAGTTACCTTTTTTTTCCTCCCTTTCTCAATCACCAATGCAAGGATCACAAAGTAACTTAAGATAAAGAGCTAACAATATTATAAAATGTTCTGATACCAAGTTTGATTTTGAGTGGTGCTCAAGAGTTCTGAAGACCCAAAGCACTTGAGAGATATCAATTCCACAAACAAATGTTATTTATTCAACAAATATTTAATAAATGCCCCTTATGCAAGGCACTGAACTAGATACTGAGACCCAAAAATAAGTTTTAGAAGAGGCAGTAATTTAGTTGAGAAATGGAGCCTAGATTTATATAAAAGATGTTTGTATCAATATTGGATATAATAAAAATAGTTCCTAATGAAATTATAGAAACATGATTGTCAGCAAAAGAAATGTGAAAATTAAAAATCTGCAAAAACCACACATTAGTTAGTAAAGATAGTTGTGAACTATGAATTAAAAAAAATTTTGAGTAACTTTGCATTTCAGCTCCCAAAAAAGTCAAACTAGTAAATTTTTAAAGCCTTTTACTATATGTTCTTACAGTCCCTTACATCTACATTTTCAAAAACCTCCTCACATGTATATACATTTTTTAATATCTATCTTACTGTGAAATGTTGCATCAAATACTCAATAAATACATTAACTGTTATCTGCTTTATTCACCGCTGATCTCCAGCATCAAATCAGTGCCAAGAAGTAATTACTAAAGTAAATATATAACAATTGAATCACTGAATAAGTACTGAATTAAAAGAAAGATTCCTTTTTGAGAAAGTACTCATTTTTTTTATTTTTATTTTTTCTCATTTTTTTAAACTATCAAGTATCTAGCATGTAAACCTGCTTTTGACCCTGTAAGAATGAGTTAATGAATAATGTAGATATAAAGTTTAAAATTAGATATTAAACAAAAGAAGATAATTATGTGTACATATATATAATTATATATATACTCAGTAAAAAAGAAAATTGGCTCAGAGGGTAAATAAGTCAGCTAAATGATAGGGGTGGCAAAATGAAAATCTATCCAATTCTAAATCCTCTATACTCTCCCAGGCAACACCAGTTGCTTGAACTTATTTAACAAGATACACCTTAATAGGAATTAAATCAATATACAACGGGCAACAAGAGGTCCCTTGTTAAAAGCAATTTTCTCACCATAGTTCCCTTTGGAATCATCTATACAATTCCATTATATGTATGATAATATAGGACAAATTACAGAACAGTACCTAACAACCCTCTCTTCTTATAATGCTAAGTCACAGAAGTTCTCAAAACTCGGAGGGAAAAAAAGTTTAGTTTGTCCCCAAATACAGTCTGAGGAGCTAAGAGGAAAAAGCAAACCAAAAGATCCTCAGATTAACTGCTTGCTTTCATTAATTTGTGAGAAAAAACAACAGAAATTATCCAAAGTTCAAACAATAATAGACTGAAGACACAGTAAATGAGAGGCTAGTGATGCAAGATATAAAGGGAATAGAGACGTATGGGTACAAAATTCTATGAGGAAAAGATAGAAAATTAAGATTTTGATGGTGGCAGCAGCTCTGGGAACACGTACTGTATACTTACTAAATCTTAATAGATGCACTGTCTCATATAATTCTCACAAAAGTTAAACACCATTTTCATTCCATTAAATAGATGGCAGAAACAAAAGAATTACATGACCTGCTCAGGTTCTCAAAAACAAGTGGATCAGCCAGTATTCAAGTCAGGTCTGTCTGCTTCAGAGTCCAAATTCTGAAGCATAACTTAGACCATCTACAGTTCGTAATGTCATGATAAGTTCTGTATAGGCAATCAAGTCTTACATTTGCCATATGAGTTTTACCAATCTCCTCCCACTTCGCAATGAGACTTGATGTTAATAGATGAAAGATGGAAGCTTCTCAAGAATGGCAAAACAGAAAAAAAAAAAAAAAGAATGGCAAAACAGTGTAAATTTTTTCTACTAAAATGTATCAGAATCTATAAATTTAAATGTCCAAAATTTTCCAAAATGTAAAATGTGAAACCATAAATTACTTAATATATTATGAAATGGTAATGCAATTAAATTCTGTATGAAGGAAAAAATTTAAGTCCATAATTTCTGATCCATCTCAACTCTGAAACAGTCTAGTTTTGTAATTAGTGAAGTATATAATCACACACAGGGAAAATTAAAGTCATAGTTATTTAAAGCAAAAACTAAAACATGTTCCCAGAAAGAATAATTAATAAATTAGTTCATTAGTTAATTAATAGAGATGAGTGCATGTTTCCAGCCTTCACATCTGACCTTACTACAAAGGGAAGTTGAAAAAGATTTTTTGTGTCCTTTTTTAATTATAAACTTGTCCTTATAAAATATAGAAATAAAGCAAAATTTACCTATCATTTTGTATTACATGACATATGCCCTTAAATCACTCAATTAAAAACATAAAATAATCTTATTTATAGGAATTTCAATTCTTAATTTTTGAAAGACTAGAGCCTCTCTTGTCACTAAAAAACTTTCAAAGAAAAAATATACATGCATTCATCATGTGAAAAGACTGTTAACTGACCCATAAAACAGGAAGACTATACCTTTGTTTTGTTTTGTTTTGTTTTAAGAATTTGTTTTCTTGGGGCGCCTGCGTGGCTCAGCTGGTTAAGCGACTGCCTTCAGCTCAGGTCATGATCCCAGAGACCCAGGATCGAATCCCGCATCAGGCTCCCTGCTCGGTAGGAAACCTGCTCCTCCCTCTCTCACTCCCCCTGCTTGCATTCCCTCTCTAGCTGTGTTTCTCTCTGTCAAAAAAATAAATAAAATCTTTATTTGACACACAAAAATAGACAGTGAGAAAGAGAGCTCAATCAGCGGGAGAGGGAGAAGCAGGCTGCCCACCAAGCAAGGAGCCCAACACAGGGCTCAGTCCTAGGAACCTGCGCCAAAGGCGGCCACTTCTGAAACACCCACATGCCGCAAGGCTATAGCTTTTTAAGATAAACATTACATACTACTCATAACATGTGAGTAATGAAACCACTAAAAAAAATAATTGAAAAAAAAAAGTAGACCTCAAGAAAAAACCTGTAGTTCATAAGAAACCATCAGGAATGCAATCAATTTATTGTCAAAAAAATATAGACTAAACGTGAGCAACAAAAGAACAAATTTTTTAAAATGTAAATTGACTGGTTTTTAATCCAAAAACCATACATATGCAAAATCAGTTCTTTCCTAGATTCTTTACAGTTCAGCTGATTTTCTTTCTAAGTCATGAGATAGGTGCAAATGAGCAAGGTGAGTGAGGGTCCTTTAACAGGAACACAGTATATTTAGGTACTTGTACTGACCGGCTCAGAGTCATAGCAATAATCATCCCAGCTCTGTCTGAGGGGTTTCTTTGTTATCTGAAAGTAAGGCAGATTAGTTAGGTAGAAGTAACGGTTATCACTCTTCTCTAATCATCCCTTAGATGTAGTATTCAGTTATCACTGCTGCTACCCAAAGAAAGTTAATTTGTATAGCAGCATAAAACAAGAAACAACTAGGTAAACATCCAGATTCTGGAAGAGCATATATTATTACAACCAATCTATATACGCCCTGGTTTTCAGTGACTCTGAGATGTATATTAACGGCTCAGTCTCATCACTTTATGATAAAAATATGTATGGTATGGCCACTGACAACAAAAAAAATATCTAGAAGAAAAGTAATAAGCATGGGACTATCAGCTCATTTATGAGCAATTATTAGTTTTTAAAAAGGAAATATTTAATCACCCAAATATCTCCAAAGTATTTAACAGGGAAAAGAAAAAGCTCAGAAGCTAAATCAATGATTTTTTTAATATATGTAATTTTATACAGTAGAAATGCCTAGTATTATATCAAGTGATATTTTAAATAATTTGAAATTGATATTTAAATACAAAGTTTTATTAGTTTGTATAAATACATAGTTTCAAAATTAAGAAATACTAAATTCATAGCATCTTGTATCTTGGGAAAAGCCTAAGATTTTTTTTAAGATGTTACTTTTATAAACTTAGATATATATTCCAATCTTTGAACCATCATCAAAATGTCAATCTGCTTATAAAACCTTCACAAGGATTTTTTTTAATTACCATAAAGGCATTTATCTCCATGGATATTACATCTTGCCTCAAATAATCAAAAGGCTGAAAAAAGACAGTGTGTTATTTAAGTGATATACTGTCATACCAGTTCCATTAATATTGATTCTAGAATTTTTATTAATATGAGAAATAGTAAAATTGGACAAACCATTGTAATGAAAAACTGCAAAAAATTTTCCCTTATTATGGACATTTAGGAGTGAATTTTTAGTTTCATGGAAAGATATGAGAAATTTCATTTGAATAGTATCATTTGCTAAATTATAAAAATAATCATACTCTAAGTTAGTATAACATCATGCAAAGAGGTATACATATTAGACTTCAAAACATACAAAAAAGGTTTCAAGTAATCCCATGCAAAGGGCAAATATTAATTATTAGTAACACTGAACATGCTCTTGTCTTTAGTAAACCACTTTGGAAAGACCAATACATTTTTCTAACATGTAGGTACATATATAAACAGTTTATTTTTCTCTGAAACAGTTCCACAGAAAGCAAAGGGCACACATAAACTAACTTCTTCCAACTCATACAAGTAATAAAAATTTTCATATTTGAGAAGCACAACACAAATTTTTAGACTGCCTGTATGAAAATGCTAGCTAATATCCATTACTAGGATTGGGGAACCAAGTTTATGAAATAATCTTTTCTCAAGAAGTAAAATTTAAAAATGCCCTACATTTCAAAATACATTTCATGAACTCTCACCTGATTGAGATAATGATATTCTTCCGGTTGTTTAAGATGAAATGCTAATCTTTCTTCTTCACTTGCTCCTGCCAGGAGGTAATAAAACACATGATAGTTCCTGTTGGAAACAAAGAATATGGCTTTAAAATGAACACGATCTATGTTATCATTTAACAGAAAAAAGAGCAAACATTAATTAGTAAAATGTTTCAAGTTTGTTTCATTTTTTTTAACACAAAACTGGTAGTAAGTTCAATATTCTGGGTACTATAAAATAAAATGATGTTTTGGATGCTAAAATCAAAAGAGAGGGGTGAAGTCAGCTATAATGGCAAAGGTTAAGACCTCTGAAAATTCTCTTCTCCATAAAACCAATCAGAAAACTGGCAAACTTGTCAGAAACAACTTTTTCAGAACTCTAAAAATTAACCAAAAGCTTACAGCAATCCAAGGAGTGTTTACATAAGAAAAGCAGCTCAATCTCAGTAAAAAACACAAACTTTACTGCCTTGTAACTTGCCCTATTCCTGTTCACCAAATCCGGAGTAGCCTTCAAAATCAATAGGTTACATTCATGACGAACACCAAAAGCCTGGCAGCCATCACAAGAGGGCAGAAGAGGGTTGGAGCTCATTCAAAACTTCATTTCCCTGAGAAATAACATCACTTCAACTATCTGGTGGTTCCCTGGAAGACACCATGTTCAAAACTGTCTTTACTGACCTGACTCAGAGTTAGCCCAGTGAGAAAAGAAAACCTTTTCCCCAGGGGAAGTATGGAAAATTACTGGCAATTTTTTAACATGTCAGCTACGTGAAGCAAAGGATAAATGTTGGGGAAACAATACACTAACCAAAAAATTTAAAGGGAAATGTGATCTCCACATGGGGTTTTAAAAGCTCTAATATATTCTGGGGAATCTAGAAGGCTATGTGCATGCACAGGGCTGTGCACGTGCCCAGGGCTTCATGCCTTCTCAGCAAAGACCAGAGAAGATACTGAACTCTCACCTCTGGCCGGCCTTGAAGGGATATATGAACAGGAAGTTGAGACGAAGGCAGAATTATAAAATGTCTACCTGAGTGTTAAAGGCATGGCCCAATTCATACAGAACACCCTGAGGCAAAGACTAGATTTACTGTTTCCAAGCATTTAAGCAAATCTCTGTTCAATCATTACCTGACAACTAAGCTAACTAAGCAGATACCTGAATGGCCACATTTGAAATAGAACACAGACTTAACAAAATTAGTTCAAAAAAGTCATGATACGACAGAAACAAAAACAACTACAATCCCTGGGAAGGGGAGAATCTCATTTCCAGAGTGCCACATGATTATTTTAAATGTCTAATTATTATTTAAAATGTCCAATTTTCAGGGCGCCTGGGTGGCTCAGTTGGTTGAGCGACTGCCTTCGGCTCAGGTCATGATCCCGGAGTCCCACATCGGGCTCCCTGCTCGGCGGGAAGCCTGCTTCTCCCTCTCTCAGTCCCTCTACTTGTGTTCCCTCTCTGGCTGTGTTTCTCTCTGTCAAATTAAAAAAAAAAAAATCTTTAAAGAGTGTAAACTTCTGAAGATGCGACCTTCAATCCTGTACACCTTACTATCAGGTGCTGGCTATGTCTTTGGTTGCTATTTAAAAAAAAAAAAAGTCCAATTTTCAACAAAAACTTGTTTGACATTAAAGAAACAAAGTACAGTACATAAAAGGAAAAAACACAATCAATAGTAACTATCCTTGAAGAAGGCCAGGAATTACTTAGTACACAAGATTTTTAATAAACTGTTTTGAATATGTTCAAAGAACTAAAGAAAACCATGTTTTGGGGGTCTTTATTTATTTATTTATTTTTATTGTTACTTAATTTTTTTTCCAGTGTTCCAAGATTCATTCCCCATGCCCCACACCCAGTGCTCCATGCAATAGGTGCCCTCAGTACCCACCACCAGGCTCTCCCATCCCCCTAGCCCCTCCCTCCAAGTCCCTCAGTTTGTTTCTGTGTCTAAAGTTTCTCTTGTTTCGTTTCTCTCCCTGGATTACCCTACTTCCCATTTACTTTCCTTCTCCTACTTTCCTCTACATTACCCCTTATGCACATCAAGTAAGTGAAACCATGTGATACTTGACTTTCTCTACTTGGCTTATTTCACTCAGCATAATCTCTTCCAATTCCATCCATGTTGCTACAAAAGTTGGATATTCATCCTTTCTGATGGAGGCGTAGTATTCCATTGTATATATGTACCCCATCTTCTTTATCCATTCATTTATTGATGGGCATCTTGGCTCTTTCCACAGTTTGGCAATTGTGGCCATTGCTGCAATGAACATTGGGGTACATATGGCCCTTCTTTTCACTACATCTGTATCTTTGGGGTAAATGCCCAGTAGTGCAATTGCAGGGTCATAGGGTAGCTCTATTTTTAATTTTTTAAGGAATCTCCATATCGAAGAAAACCATGTTTAAACAACTAAGGGTGCCTGGGTGGATCAGTCGTTGGGCATCTGCCTTTGGCTCAGGTCATGATCTCAGAGTCCCAGGATCAAGCCGCATCAGGCTCCCTGCTCAGTGGCAGGAAGCCTGCTTCTCCCTCTCTCACTCCCCCTGCTTGTGTACCCTCTCTGGCTGTGTTTCTCTCTGTCAAAAGAATAAAATCTTAAAAAAAAAAAAAACAAAACAAAAAAAACAGGGGCACCTGGGTGGCTCAGCTGGTTAAGCCACTGCCTTCAGCTCAAGTCATGATCCCGGAGTTCCAGGATCGAGTCCCACATCGGGCTCCCAGCTCCACGGGGAGTCTGTCTGCTTCTCCCTCTGAGCTTCTCCCCTCTCATGCTCTCTTTCACTCACTCTCTCTCTCTCAAATAAATAAAATCTTTAAAAAACAACAACAACAACTAAAGTATGAGAATGATGTCTCCTCAACTACAGACTTCAATAAACATACATAAGTTATTAAAAAATAATCAAAAATGAATTAGAGTTGAAATATTATATAATAACTAAAATGAAAAGCTATCTAGAGGCACTCATTAATAGATCTGAATGCGCAGAAGGCGGCACCAATGAACCTGAAGACAGGTCTTGAAATTAGTCTTAAGACAAAGACAAATGGGGGCGCCTGGGTGGCTCAGTTAGTTGGGCAACTGCCTTCAGCTCAGGTCATGATCCCGGAGACCCGGGATCAAGTCCCACATCAGGCTCCCTGCTTGGCAGGAAGCCTGCTTCTCCCTCTCTCACTCCCCCTGCTTGTATTCCCTCTCTGGCTGTGTTTCTGTCAAATAAATAAAATCTTAAAAAAAAAAAGACAAAGAAAAATGAATGAAGAAAACTGAACAGGCCTCAGATATCTGTGGCACAATAGGAGTCCCTAAAGGAGAGGAAAGGAGCAAAAGAATATCTGAAAAAATAATGACCCAAAACTCCCTAAATCTGATGAAAAAACAATCTGTACATTCAAAAAACTCAACAAACTCCAAGGGAAAAAAACATAAAAGAGATCCACACTTAGATAAATCAAAACTATTGAAAACCAAAGACAAATTTTCAAAGCACCGTGAGAAGACATGCTTCATCAAGGATTCCTGATAAGAGATTACCAGCTGGAATTTGAGAAACAAGACAGAGGATCATAAAGGAAAGGAGGGAAAAATGAAACAAGATGAAACCAGAGAGGGAGACAAACCGTAAGAAACTCTTAAGTTCAGGAAACAAACTGAGAGTTGCTGGAGGGGATGGGTGGGGTAGGGACGAGGTGGCTAGGTGAGGGACATTGAGGAGGGTATGTGCTGTGGTGAGTGCTGTGCATTGTGTAAGACTGATGATTCACAGAGCTGTACCCCTGAAACAAGTAATACATTATATGTTAATAAAAAAATATGGGGGGTGCCTGGGTGGCTCAGTTGGTTGGGTGACTGCCTTCCACTCAGGTCATGATCCTGGAGACCCGGGATCAAGCCCCACATCGGGCTCCCTCCTCGGAGGGAAGCCTGCTCTCCCTCTCTCACTCCCCCTGCTTGTGTTCCCTCTCTGGCTGTGTTTCTCTCTGTCAAATAAATAAAATCTTAGAAAAAAAAAAAAAAGAAAAAATATGTGCACTATGATTTAAAAAAAAATTGTACATCCAGCAAAGCCATCCTTCAAAAATAAAGAAGAAATTAGGATAGTCTCAGATAAACAAAAATTAAGAGACTTCATAGCTAATAGATGGGCCCCACAAAAAAGGCAAAAGCCACTTTTTCCAGCTGAAAAGAAAGGAAACTAGACAATTTTCAGTTAAATATGGAAAAATAAATAGCACTATTAAAGATAACTATGATATGATATATGATAGTATAAACTCATTTTTTGTTAACTTTTTCCCTCCTATTATATTTCAAATTCACCAGCAAAAAACAATAATGACTAATTTGTATTGATGGGTCTACTATTGTAAAGATGTAGTTTATATTATTTTAATAGTACAAAAGAAGGGAAAAGGAACAGAGCTACATAGGAACAAAGTTATCTGTATGATATCAAAATTATTAATCCAAATAAGATTACTAAAATATTAACTGTAATTGCCAGGGCAACATAATACGTAATAAAAGAAATGCCAATGGTACACCAGAAAACATCTATTTATACAAAACAAGGCAGTAATAGAATAGAGGGACTAAAACATCATAAAAAATACATAAAGCAAATAGCAAAATAACATTCATAAATCCTATCTGAACAATTATATGAAGTATAAATGAAACCAAAGCTAAGTAACTGGCAGAATGAATTTAAGAAATCCAACTACATGCTATGAACAATAGACACACTAAAGACTCAAAGATACAAATAGGTGGAAACTAAAAGGATGAAAAAAATACCATGCAAACAATAACCAAAAGAAAGCTAAAGTGTCTACATTAACATCAAATAAAATAGACTTTAAGACAAAAATTGTTGCTAGATGCAAAAGACATTTTATAATGACAAAAGGGACAATTCAGGGGCGCCTGGGTGGCTCAGTTGGTTAAGCGACTGCTTTCAGCTCAGGTCATGATCCTGGAGACCCAGGATTTAGCCCCGCATCGGCAGGAAGCCTGCTTCTCCCTCTCTCAGTCCCTCTGCTTGTGTTCCCTCTCTAGCTGTGTTTCTCTCTGTCAAATAAATAAATAAAATCTTAAAAAAAAAAAAGGGGCCAATTCAGCAGAAAGATGTAACAATTCCAAATGTAAATACATATAAAGAGTTCCAAAATACATAAAGCAAAAACTAAAAGAACTGAAGAAAGAAAAAACACCAATTCAACAATAGTACTGAGATATTTCAACACCTTATTTTCTTTTTTTTTTTAAGATTTTATTTATTTATTTGACAGAGAGAACACAAGTAGGCAGAGAGGCAGGCAGAGAGAGCAGAGGCAACAGGCTCCTCCCCCCCCCTAAGCAAAGAGCCCGATGCAGGCCTCGATCCCAGGACCCTGAGATCATGACCTGAGCCGAAGGCAGTCTTTTTTTTTTTTTTAAGATTTTATTTATTCATTTGACAGAGGGAAACACAGTGAGAGAGGGAACACAAGCAGGGGGAGGGAGGGAGAGAGGGAGAAGCAGGCCTCCTGCCAAGCAGGGAGCCCGATGTGGGGCTCGATCCCGGGTCTCCGGGATCATGACCTGAGCCAAAGGCAGTCGCTTAACCAACTGAGCCACCCAGGCGCCCCGAAAGGCAGAGTCTTTAACCCACTGAGCCACCCAGGCTCCACTCAACACCTTACTTTCAATAATGAACAGAACCAGAATAAGACAAAAAGATCAACAAGGAAAAAGAGAACTTGAAAAATATTAAAAACCAACTGCACCTAAAAGACATCTACAGAATACTCTATCCAACAACAGCAGGATACATATATTTTCAAATACCCATGGAACATTCTCCAGATTAAAAATGTTGAACTCTAAGACAAGTCTCAATGTAAGGGGACTAAAATCACATGAACTATATTCTCCGATGATCTTACAATGAAATCAGAAATCAGCAACAGAAATTTCCAAAATGCACAAAAAAATGGAAATTCAAAAACACACTCCTACATAAAAATGGGTTCTAAGAAGAAATCACATGGCAAATTAGAAAATAGGTAGACAAAAACCAAAACACAACATACCAAAATATAGGAACCACTGAAACAGTTAAAACAGGTCTTTAGAGCTGTAAACCCACAGTAAAACAGAAGAAAGATCTCATATCTAACCATTAACCTTACGAAACTAAAAAAATTGGGCACCTGGGTGGCTCAGTGGGTTAAAGCCTCTGCCTTCGCCTAAGGGTATGATCTCAGGGTCCTGGGATGGAGACCCACATTGGGCTCTCTGCTCAGCAGAGAGCCTGCCTGCTTCCTCCTCTCCCTCTGCCTGCCTCTCTGCCTACTTGTGATCTCTCTCTGTCAATAAATAAATAAATAAATAAAAATCTTAAAAAAAAAAAAAAAGAAAGAAACTAAAAATGTTTTTTTAATTTTAAAAAAGAGCAAACTAAACCCAAAGGAAACAGAAGTGATAAGCATAAGAAGAGAAATAAACAAATATAGAAAAATCAACCAAAACTTGGTCTTTTAAAAGACCAACAAAATTAACACATTCTTATCTAAACTGACACAAAAGGTGAGGGAGACTGCTATAGTCTGAATGTGTGCCCCCTCAAAGTCCTATGTTCAAATCCTAACCCCAAAAGGTAATGGTATCAGGACGTGGAGACTTTGGAGGTTGATTAGATTATGAACCATTAACCTTAAGAAACTAAAAAAAATCGGGCACCTGGGTGGCTCAGTAGGTTAAAGCCTAAGGGTATGATCTCAGGGTCATTCACTGGAGCAGAGCTACAGTGAATGGAATTAGTGATTTTATAAGAGATTCCACAGAGTTCCCTAACCTATTTCACCAAATGAGAATCAAGCAAGAAGGTGTGAATTATGAATCAGAAAGAGCTCTAACCAGAATGCAAACATACCGGCACCTTGATCTTGGACTTCCCTACCTCCAGAGCTCTAAGAAATAAATTTCTGTTGTTTATAAGTTACCTAGACTGAGGCATTTTGTTATAGCAGCCCAAAGATAGGAGTAGACCTCAAATACAGGAACTAAAGAGGGAACATTATTACCAATGTCAGTAAAAAAAATTGTTCTAAGGGAATACTATAAACAATTTTTTTTTGCCAACAAATTAGATGACCTAGATCAAATAGAAAAATTCCTAGAATGATAAAAACTAGCAAACCTGGCTGAAGAAGAAACAGAAAATCTACAGAGACTTGTAATAACTGAAGTGTTTGAATTAGTAATCAAAATTCCCCACAAACACTCAGAACAAGATAGCTTCACTAGAATCTAGCAAACATTTAAAAAAGAATTAACCCAATCCTTCCCAAGCTTTTCCATCCCATTCTATGTACCAGTATTACCCTAATACCAAGACCAAAGACATCAGGAGGGAAAAAACAAAAAAACAAAACAAAACAAAAACCCTGTAGTAAGATCCCTTATGAATACAGACACAGAAAGTCCTCAACAAAATACCAGCAATCCACATTCAGCAACATACCAAGAGATATTATATATCCATTCACAAACAGAATCCAGAAAGATAACAAACAATCAGTTTTTGAGTTCCGGATCTCCATGTCCCACTGATTCTTTGAAATCATGCTATATCCCCACCACTCCATTAAAATGTGTTGGAAAAAGTTACGAATAACCTTCTATAGCAGTATCTGTTAACTCTATAAAACTTTATGAAGTTATTCTCTTCCTAAAACTCTCCTACCTTCATTTCAAAAAACCTAATTTAGATTTCCTCAACTACTAGCCACCAGAGGAAAAAAAAAATGAACAGGAAAGTCTTGAGTTCTAGTCCTAACCTGGAGGTATTCATTAAATAATGTTAGCTATTAATTACTGAATATAATTATGTATAAGAACAACAGTAAGCACTTGATAAACGTTATTTCATTTACTCCTCTAGACAACTCTAAGACAGTTTTCCATAAATATCAAAGAAGCAGAAAAATTAAATGAGATGCCAAAGCCATATTCAAATATTTAAATGTAGGTCTCTTTAACTTCAAACTCTGGCTCTAAACTTTATTTTTCTCATTGCAGCACAAAGGAAATCATTTACCTGTCTGACATTTGAGGGTTTTTTTTCTCCCTGATATTAGGTTTTTTCATCTATAGGAAGTTACATATATAATCTCTGAAGTTCTATATACCTCATTATAATATAATGAAATTAAGTGTATTAAAAATTTTCTCAAATTAGAAATGAATACTAAGACATAGGAAAAAGTCCAAAGGCACAATGCTCGCAAAAAGCAGTCAGATAAACACCTGAGTTACCACTGTTTTTTTGTTTGGACAGTTTGCCTAGAATTTAGAAAGGGTAACAATTCCACATGTAGGCATACCTCAGATAGTGTGGGTTCAGTTCCAGACTACTACAACAAAGTAAATCTCAAAATAATATGACGCAAATAATTTTCTTGGTTTCCCAGTGCAGGTAACAGATAAGTCTATACTAAACTTTAGTCTCTTAAGCATTATGCCTAAAAAAAATGTACATACCTAATTTAAAAGCACAGTTTTGCTAAAAAATGCTAACCATCATCTGAGCTTTCAAGCCAGTTGTAATCAAGAACCACAGATCACCATAACAAATATAATAATTATATAAAAGTTTGAAATATTGTGAGAATTACCAAAATATGAGACAGACACAAACTGATCAAAGGCTGTTGGAAAATGGTGCCAAAGACTTAATACAAACCAATCTGTAAAAAAAAAAATGCAGTATCTGTGCAGTGCAATAAAACAAGATATGTTTGTATTTATTAAAAAATCTTCTACAGCTATTGAAAAAGTACAATGTTTTGCTCATGACAGAAATAGCAATTATATGGAAAGCAATGCACAGTATAAGCTGAATTAAAGGTCATAATATACAAATATCCTAAAAGTCAATCTGTGTAATACAATCTTAACTTGATCTAATTATACTAATAAAAACATGTACCGTTCATTATGCTCTTGATAAACGAGTCTGGACTTCTCCAGTAGATATTTTTCAACATAGGCACTAGAAGAAAAAAAAATTGGTTGACATAAATAATAAAGCTTAAGGTAGATAAATATTTTTTCAGAAAAGATGCAAAAGTATAAAGAATACTACCCAGATCATTTTAGCACACTTACCATTACAATTGTGTTACAAATGCTATTATAGTTGTGTTAAATTCATAAACTCATCTTTTTTTGGGGGGGGGCTTTCAAAATAAAGTCAGAAGTTCAAAACATGACACACAAGAGCCACCCATGGCATAGGCTTTACTTTCTTTCCAGGCTCATGTGTCACTACACATTCTTTCAAATATTATACTGTGGCCAGGACACTAAATAAGGCTCAAAGACATACTTTCTTAACATATTCATGCTATACCCATATTCTGGAATCTATTCATTTATTATTTACTGCTTTATTCAGTAATTGTTCATTAACTGGGCACCGTGCTAATAAGCACTGTTCAAATACGGAAATAAGTGATACACTGTCTATTCTCAAGGGGCTTAGAGACTAGTGAAAGAAATATGTGAACAATGGGCTATCATATTGAGTTAATATAGGATTTATTATAGTGCAATGGTCAGAATGTTATGGCTATACCAAGACAGACAGGTAAGATTCAACCCAAGAAGGAAAACATAAGGAACAACTCCCAGACAGATGAGGACACAGCACATAGTAAACATTCACAAAATCTATTTGGTGACTGACCGAATAAATGACTTTGAAATCTGAAAGACTGACCAGAAGACAGCCAGCAGAATTGCTTTATGCAAAGGCATAAAAGAAGGAGGGTACTTAACTTCTTTAAAATCTGCTTCCCAGTCAAAGGGATAAATTAGATACGTTAGAGCTTTATTCGCAATCTGAAATCAACTGAACACTATGACCATAATCTGAAGCCACTGAACTTACCTCAATACACCGAATTCTTGTTATAATCCCCCCATTCATCTGCTATGCCAATTCCTCAATAATAAGGTGATTTCATACTTTTTCTGCTTAGCAGTTTTTCAGGACCCAAGATAAAAATCATCTACCTTTTTTCATGAACTTTTCCAGACACATGCTTCTATCACCCTACTTATCTCATTTACTGTAATCCTCTTATTAAACATATCTTCCCCAAAAGACTATGAGGACTTTAATGGCAGAGAACATAATGTACATTTTTTTGTCCTCAACACTTAGCCCAGTGCCTGATACTCCATAAACATTTTCCTAGTGAATGATAAAATGAAAGATGGAAACGTTTAATATATGGTTGCTTAGAGTTAAAAATTATCAATATGAAAAAATGTTTTCAATAGGTATGTGTTGACTTACTAATCAAGATGAAGATTTCTGCTCATCACTGTTGTTAAGAAAATGTTTTAAAAAAAAGAAAACGTTTAACCTTTTCAGATAATCACTTAACATATAAGAGCCAGAATTTCATTCATAAAATGGGAAAATACATATCTGCCATTCCTAACTCATGAAACTGTCTCAAGAATCAATGAATATTTATAATGATACTTTGTAAGTTACAAAGCAACATATACAACTGCACCTATTATCAACATCTCTTGTATCACAATCATAAATGCTAGAAAAGTGCAACCTGATAATGTGGCTGCATCCCATTTTTATTAGTAAAAGTACCAGCTATACTTTTGGAAACATGGTTTTCAAATCAGAAAGGAAATGATGAAACTCATAGTTTCATATGTTTAATAGTTTCATAGTTTGAAAGACTTATCCTTCTTGTTTTGTTTTTCTTGGGGAAAGCAGAATACACATAGTTTTGGCCAAAATTTTTAAATTAAAAGCAGAAGTGAAAAACATAATTAAAAGAGCATAAAAAAGAAAAATACTAACCAATCACACTTACTAATATGGATGCAAAAATCACAAAAACTAGGAAACAGAACAACCAATTTATATGTGTGTGCATATATAAATATGTGTACATATACACGTCTCTGTGTGTGTGTGGCTGTATCTCTGTACGACCAAGGGGAACTCTTTTCCTGGGAACAAAAAATGATTCAATAATTAGGAAAATAATGATAATACTGACAGATCTCAAAATGAAGATCATGCTAATCGTCACAGATGCTCAAAACGCATTTGATAAAATTCAATATCATTTTGTTACTCAAAAAAATCACTCACAGAAAATTTAAATCGACACCTAATTCATTAATGTGAAAAAATGTCCTAAAATCAGTATTTTACTTAGTGGAGAAAAGAAAGTCATTCACATAAAGGTCTGAAACAATATTATTTGGAATCAGGCGAGAAAGAAAATAATTAAAGATGTAAGAACAGAAAAACAGCTAAAAAGTACCTATTTTTGCAGATATACCAAGAAAAGATAAAAGAAACAACAGTAAAACTAATGCAAACAATAAAACCATTCAGTAAGAATAACAAGACACAACTTAATATAAAAATTAATAATTTTCATAAATATTTAAACTAGAAGATATAATACTAGAGAAAAATCACACTTTTAATAACAAAATGCTAAAATAAGATACTAAGCAATAAATTCAATAAGAAATACAAAAAATTTAAAAGCATTTCTAAATAGCATAAAGATGTCAATCTTCCCCAAATTAATATATACACTTAACATTAGTCCAATAAAATCAAGCCATGAAAGGCATGGAGGAAACTTTAAGACACAGTGCCAAGGCAAATAATCCAAACTGTAAAGACTAGATATTATATGGTTCCAACTACAGGAGATTCTGGAAAAGGCAAAACTAGGGGTACTATAAAGAGGTCAGTGGTTGCCAAGGGTTATTGGGTAAAAAGGGATGAAAAGACAAACTACAGAGTATTTTAGAGCAGTAAAACTATTCCACATGATAATGGAATGGTGAATATGTCTTTATACAATTGTCAAAGCCCGAAGAACATACTACACAAATGGAACACAACAATGCAACATGTTATTAATAGGGGAAATTGGGGGGATAGGGTGAAGAGGTATATAGGAACTCTCTCCTTTTCACTCATTTTTGTTGTGGCCCGAAAATTGCTCTAAAAATAAAGTCTATTAGATGTTTTAATGTTAGAAAGAATACTGCTGGAATAACCAGACTGTATAAGAAATGCTATTGTAACAAAATTACATTTCTTGACTATAACAGCATTATGTAGGAAAATGTGGCTGTGATCCCTTTGGGGAGTCAAATTACATGCCGAACTTACTCAAAAACCATTTTAAAAAATGAATCTATGCATAATACAGAGAAATAAAGCAAATGCAGCAAATTGCTAAAGATCAGCAAATCTAAGTTACAGACATATGTGTTAAACTATTCTTTGAACTTTTCTCAGGCTTCAGCTTTTCAAAAAAGAAAAAAGTGTATAGGAAAAAAATTGAATGCAGACACCAATGTCACTCTTCTTATTAAAGAGCAAATGAACAGCCTATGGATTATGAAGAGAAGACGGGGAAAATAACGAACATATTCCAAAGCCTGCTACTGCTACTTACCCAAGTACAGTGCCAGTTTCTTGGTAATTTACTTGAATAAATTTGCCAAAACGACTTGAATTGTTATTATGAGCAGTCTTTGCATTTCCAAAGGCCTGTCAAAATAAATGGTTCTCATAAATTTCATTTTAAAAAATGGAAAATCCAAAAAAATAAAATAAAATGGAAAATCTTGCTTAGGTTAGCTGAAAGAGACAAATGCAATTCTCTTTAACTTCCGACTCAGGTAAAATAAAAGAGAACAACTAATAGTTGAAGAGAAACCAAGTAGAAAGTACTTTATGCTTTTCAGTAAAATAAGTCTTAATTTTAAAAACTTAACACTTCCTACAATTAATTTAATTTCACATTCGAGAGCCAGAAACTTTAATATACTTCTATATTTTTTAAATACTTTATTTATTTATTTGACAGAGAGAGAGATCATAAGTAGGCAGAGAGACAGGCAGAGAGAGAGGAGGAAGCAGGCTCCCTGCTGAGCAGATATATGGACAAAATTTCACTGTGTAATATGTGACACTTTATCACATCAACTTAAAACAAAGCTACAGTACTATTTTAAAAAGAATTAAAAATAGATAAGCTGCCTAAATTGTTACCAAAGTATACACAATGCAATGAATACGACCCAGCAATAAAGATAAACTGATACTTACATCAATACTGATGAATATCAAAACATTATGGTATGTGGAAGAAACCAGACTCAAGAGTACATACTATACTATGAAATTTTTAGAAAAGGCAAAACAACAGTAACAGGAAGAAGATCTGAGAAGGGGAGTGGAGTTGGGAAATGTGTAAAAGTGGCACAAGGAGTAATAAAAATATTCTATAGTTCCACTATATGACGGTGGCTATGTAAGTGTATATACATTTATCAAAAATCATTGAACTATAAATTTTAAATGGCTATATGTCATTATAAGTTACATGTTCCAACAAAATTTCTTAAAATTGAAATTTAAAAGAATCATCCCCAGTTGAACTCACATATTCAAAAACTTGAATGAATTTCCAAGACATAATGCTAAATGAGAGAAACTAGTCTCAAAACTTTACGTACAATACGATTCCATTTCTGTGACATTCCGAAAACCAACAGCAATGGAAAACAGACCAGTAGTTCTCATGAATCAGTAAGAGGGAAGTAAGAGGATATGAAGATAAAAAAATAGTGTGAAGGAGTTTCAAGAACTAACTAGAACTTTTTCTGTATTCAGATTGTATAGAGATGGTTACCCAAATTAATGTTTTAAAATTTAAAATTTATAAATTCTTTTGAAATTTTAATTCTACTTAAATTAAATATCTCCTAAAAAAGTAAATCATTTAAAAATTAAGGCCAAAAAAAGTTTCTGATACATAAATCTGAAAATTTTCATCATAAGCCAGCCCACACTAAAAGGAACATTAAAGGAAGTCCTTCATGCAGAAGGAAAATACCATACTCAAATATGGACCAATGTACAGAATGGAGGACAGCAAAAATGGCAAATACCAAGGTAAATATATAAAGTATTTATTTTTATTTAAATCTCTTAAAAAGATCACTGACATTGAGGTCAGAGAAAATAAAAAAGATCTCGGAAAATCCTCTCTCCTTCATAAGAGAAATAAAACTGAAAAAATTATCTAAATCAACTTTTTGACAACTCCAGAAATTAACTAAAAGCTTACAATAATCCTTTGTAGGGGAACACTTAATCAAGAAACACAGTTGAATCTCAGTAAGAAAAACAGGCATTGTGGCATTTTAACTTACCCAATTACCTACCTAGGGAGATCCTCTCCCTAGCTCCATGCTGAAGAGAAATGCAACAATCATTAACTACAGTCTGTTTAAAAGGCAGCCTAGAAGCCATTGGAAGGTTCAAAATAGGATTACAGCCAAAACCCAATCCCACAGAAACTGTCAGAATTTGAGCTATATGGCATTTCCCTGGAAAACCTCACTCAAAGAATTATCTTTACCTGACCCAACTTAGAGCTCACTCACAAGTAAAGGTAAATGTAAAGGTAAATACAAAACAGAGTCTAAATATTTTGTAACTTTTTCCTCCTACCTAACCTGAGAGACAATTCCATAAAACAATACACAGAAATCTTTGTGTATGGATATACAATGTAGAAAAAGGTAATTTATATGAAAATAAAAGCACAAAGGAGGGGATAAGGAACATAGCTATACAGAAGAAAGTTTTTGCATATTACTGAAATTAAATTGGCAGTAATCCAACTGAACCGATAATCTGTTAACTGGAATGATCAGGAATACCACTACAAAAATAACCAAAAAACCCAAAAAGACATACAACAACAAAATTAAAACGGCATTCTAGAAAACGTCTCCTTGACATAAGAGAAGGTAGTAATGGAAAATACAGGACATAAAAAAGCATACAAAAAAAAACACAAATGGCAGGGGTACCTAGGTATCCCAGTTGATAAAGCATCTGACTCTTGATTTCAGCTCAGGTCATAAGCTCAGGGTTGTGACATCAAGCCCCACATCAGGCTCCACACTGGGGGAAAAGCCTGCATAAAATTCTCTCTCTCTCCTCCTTCTGCCTCTCCCCCCACATCATGCACTTACTCTCAGAAAAGGAAAAAAATGAAATAAAATAAAAAATGCACACATAAATCTTACATTATGAGCAATTAGTTAACTGCAAATGGACCAAACATTCCAGTAACTGGCAGAATAGTTTTTGTTGTTTTTTTTTTTAAATGATCCAACTCTGTGCTTTCCCCAAGAGACATCCTTGAGAGGTCTAAAGTCACGGAAAAGTTCAAAGTAGTTCTATATCTACTTTAAAAATTGAAACTTCCACTCCCCCTGCTTGTGTTCCCTCTTTCACTATCTCTTTCTCTGTCAAATAAAAAACAAAATATATGAAAAACTTGAATAACACAAAAAAAATCCAACTAAATTGGGCAGAGGACCTAAATAGATACAGATGGCCAACAGATGCATAAAAAGATGATCCATATTATTATCAGGGAAATGCAAATCAAAACCACAATGAGATAATACCTGCTAGAATGGCCATAATCAAAAACACAAGAAATAACAAGTGTTGGTGAGGATGTGGAAAAAAAGGAGCCCTTATACTGCTGGTGGAAATTTAAATTGGTACAGCCTCAAAATATTAAAAATAGAAATGCCGTATGTTCCAATAATTCCATTACTAGTTATTTACCCAAATAAAATAAAAACACCAATTCAAAAAGATATATGCACTCCTATATTTACTACATTATTTACAATAGTCAAGATATGAAACAACTTAACTGTTCATGAACAGATTAATGGATAAAGAAGATGTGGTGTGTATATACAAACGGATACTACACCACCATAAAAAAGGATGAGATCATGTCATCTAAGATAATATGGATGGACCCAGAGGATATTAAGCTAAGTGAAGTAAGTCAGACTGAGAAAGATAAATACAATATGATTTCACTCATAAGAATCAAGGGGGAAAAAAAACAAGAAGAAACAAATAAAAAGCAGAATCAAACCTATAAACAAGAGAACAAACTGATAGTTGCCAGAGGGGTAGGGGTGGAAGGTTGGGTCTCATGGGTGAAGAGGAGTGAGAGATACAAGCTTCCACTTATGGAATGAATAAACCATGGGAATAAAAGGCACAGCATAAGGAATATAATTAATGATATTATAATAGCAATATATCAGGATAGATGATAGATACACTTGTGGTAAACACAGCACAATATAATAAACATTTGGGATCATTAAATTGTACACCTGAAACTAATATAACACATTATCAACTATACAAAAAAAAGAGAGAGAGAGAGGTGGTTATATATGGGAGAAAATATGTGCAAACACATATTTGATACAGGACTTGTACCTACTACACAAAAAACTTTCAAAGATTTCAAAATCCAGTAAAAAAGTTGGACAATGAATTGTGACAAATATTTCACCAAAGAAAATATGTAGAGGGCAAATAAACACATGGACATATTCTCACAGCATTAGTCATTATAGAATGCAAATTAATACCAATGGCATTTTTCAAAATGCTGGAACAAACAATCCTAAAATTTGTATGGAACCAGAGAAGATCCTGAATCACCAAGGAAATGCTGAAAAAGTAAAACAAGCTTGGGGGGCACCTGGGTGGCTCAGTGGGTTAAAGCCTCTGCCTTCAGCGCAGGTCATGATCCCAGGGTCCTAGGATGGAGGCCCGCATCAGGCTCCCTACTCAGCAGGGAGCCTGCTTCCTCCACTCTCTCTGCCTGCCTCTCAGCCTACTTGTGATCTCTCCCTCTGTCAAATAAATAAATAAAATCTTAAAAAAAAAAAAAACCTTGGGGCATCATGTTGCCTGATTTCAAGCTATATTACAAAGTTGTGATCAGCAAGACAGGATGGTACTGGCACAAAAACAGACACATATATCAGAGGAACAGAACAGAGAACCCAGATATGGACTCTCAACTCCATGGTCAATTAATCTTCGACAAAGCAGGAAAAAATATCTAATGGAAGAAAGACAGTCTCTTCAATAAATGGTGCTAGGAAAATCAGACAGCTATATAAAGAAGAATGAAACTGTACCTTTCTCTTATACCATACAGAAATATAGACTCTAAATGGATGACTGACATCAATGTGAAACAGGAATCCATCAAAATCCTAGAGTTCTAAGAACATAGGAGGTAACCTCTTCGACATCAGCCACAGGAAGTTCTTTAAAGACACATCTCCAAAGGCAAGGGAAACAAAAGTGAAAATGAACTTTTGGGACTTCATCAAGATAAAAAACTTCTGCACAGCAAAGGAAACAGTCAACAAAACAAAGAGGCAACCCACAGAATGGGAGAAGATATTTGCAAATGACACTACAGACAAAGGGCTGATTTCCAAGATCTATAAAGAACTTCTCAAACTCAACACCCACAAAGCAGATAATCAAGTCAATAATGCACAGAAGACATGAGCAAACACTTCTCCAAAGAACACATACAAATGGCTAACAGACACATGAAAAAGTGTTCATCGTCATTAGCCATCGGGGAAATTCAAATCAAAACCACAGTGAGATACCACCTTACGCCAGTTAGAATGGCAAAAAAAAAAAAAAATGACAAGGCAAGAAACAATAAATGTTGGGGATCCCTCTTACACTGTTTGTGGAAATGCAAATTGGTACAGCCACTTTGGAAAACAGTGTGGAATTTCTTCAAAAATTAAAAATAGAGCTACCCTATGACCTAGCAATTGCACTACTAGATATTTACCCCAAAGATACAGATGTAATTAAAAGAAGGGTGATATGCACCCCAATGTTCATAGCAGCAATGTCCACAATTGCCAAAATGTGGAAAGAGCCAAGGTGCCCTTCAACAAATGAATGGATAAAGATAATGTGGTCCATATGCACAATGAAACATTACTCAGCCATCAGAAAGGATGAATATCCAACTTTTACATCAGCTTGGATGGGACTGGAGGAGATTATGCTAAGTGAAATAAATCAAACAGAGAAAGTCAATTATCACATAGTTTCACTTATTTGTGGAACATAAGGAATAGCATGGAGGACTTTAGGAGAAGGGAAAAATGAAGGGGGAGAAATCAGAGTGGGAGACAAACCATGAGAGACTATGGACCTCCAGGAAACAAATGGGAAGTTTTAGAAGCGGGGTTGGGGGCGGGAGTTGGGTTAGCCTGGTGACGGGTATTAAGGAGGGCACGTATTGCATGGAGCACTGCGTGTTATATGCAAACAATGAATCAAGGAACACTACATCAAAAACTAACGAATGTACTGTATGGTGACTTACATAGCATAATAAAAAATAAATAAATAAAATTTTTTTAAAAACTCAGTGAGATACCACTATGTATGTATGTGAATGACTAAAATTTAAAGGAAGAACTCTATCAACGGTTAGCAAGGATGTGGAGTAACTCGAACTGAAACACATTGCTGGGTGAGAATATAAGATGCTGTGTACAATCACTTTGGAAAAATTTGGCAGTTTCTTAAAAGTTAAGCATATACTCTATCATATGACCTAGTCATTTCACTCTTAGGTATTTACCTAAAAGAAAGTGTATGTTCACACAAAGACACAGAATTTTATGTATAAGAGCCAAAAACTAAATATCCATTAACAGGTGAATGAATAAACAAAGTGTGGTACACCCAGACACTGGTTCTACCTTAGCAAAAGGAATGAATTACTGACACATACAACAACATGGATGAATTCCGAAATAATTATACCAAAAGAAGTGGAACATAAAAGAGTACAAAATATATGATTCTATTTATATAAAAATTAGTTTGTACAAAATACAAACTAATCTATCGTGACAAAGTAAGTGGTTTCTTGGGGCACGTGGGTGGCTCAGTCGATTAAACAGCTGTCTACAGTTCAGGTCATGATCCCGGGGTCCTGGGATCGAGCCCCATGTTGCTCAGCAGAGGGCCCACTTCTCCCTCTCTCTCTGCCTACTGCGCTGCCTACTTGTGCTCTCTGTCAAAGTAAATAAAATCTTTAAAAAAAAAAAAAGTAAGTGGTTTCTTACAGATGCCTGAGCTGGAAAAGGTAAGAGAACTAAAAGAGATATGAGGAAACTTTAGGGATAATGGATATATTCAGTATCCTGACTGTAGCAGTGGTTTAATTACTATATACATAAATGTCAAATTTTATCCAGTTGTACATTTCCAATAGATGTAGTTTAGTGTATCTCAATTAAACCTCTTTAAACCAAAAAAAAGTCCCTTTTAAAAAATAATGAGGCACGTGGGTGGCTCAGATGGGTAAGCATCTGACTTCAGCTGAGGTCATGATCTTAGGGTCCTGGGACTGAGCCCCACTTCAGGCTCCCCACTCAGTGGGAGTCTACTTGCCCCTCTCCCTTGCCCCTTGTCCCATTCATACATGCACTCCGTCTCTTTCTAAAATAAATAAAATCTTTTAAAAAATAGCAATATTACCTTTTCCTTTCATCTCTAAAACAAAATGATATATTCTCTTTCCTTTCTACCTTTGGTAATAATACTTCTAAAACATTATAGAACTAAAATTTTTCCCCATATTCTTTACATTTTCAAGCTGAACCCTTAGAATTCAATACTAGGCATAGATGTTAATGTTACAATATAAACATATTGATAGGAATATTTTCCCCAACCTCCTAATTCCACAACCCTACTACAGACTGAAGTCCTGCCCCTGCTACTCCCTTTTACAGAGGGATACATCTGACTTCAATCATCTCCCAAAAACTACTGCCACTGTTATACCCTTTAACTTCCACACTGCCTTTTTTGCTTTCCATCTTCCATTCTTTCCTTAGTAACTAAAAATGATATCTATACTTCTAGCTTCATTTTCTCACATCTACCAATTTTTTATTTTTCAAAGATAAACGTCATCAGTTTATATCTTATAAACATATAAAAGAAAAGTATTTCTACGTACTTACCTCAAGTACTGGTCCAGCTCCAAGAATAATTTGCTCCACTCCACTGGCAAATCCCTTCTGACTGAGAGCAGTAAGGTGGTGAATAAGAAAGTTTGTGCTCTGAGTCTTCCCAGAACCACTCTCTCCTGAAATCACGATGCACTGATTCTTTTTACGCTGAAGCATGGCATGATAAGCTACATCAGCAACAGCATAAATATGGGGTTCCAGTTTTCCCAATTGGTGGTTATCATACATTTTGACATATTTGGGATTATAAATAGGAAGAAACTTGAATGGGTTAATAACTATTAGAATACTGCCAACGTAGGTATAAATTTTTTCATGCTTAAAGCGATTTCGTAGGTTTTCTAAAAGAGTTTTCTCATTCAAATCAGGTAAGCTACATAAATCATCGAAGTCTTTCTGTTGAGGCTGTGGAAGAAAACCTCGTTCCATCATCCTGCGGCGTTCTTCTGTTACCTGTAGCCATGACTGCAGACTACCATAATGGATTGATCCATCAAGGTTTTTTTCTCTCAAAAGGAAGCGATAATCCTCTCCACTCAAGCGATTTTCCAGAGCCATCCGGGGCCACAACATCATTCGCTGAACGGGACAGTCTGTTGGATTGAGTATCCATTCTTCTCCACCAAATTCCTTTACTTCTGCAAGAACGTAACATTTTGTTTTGTCAAGGTGAAGTCTGTTTATAAGAGAGTCAATCACCTCAGCAGCTGTGGAGTTTTTTCTGGCAGGAATTGGACAGTAGATAGTCCCTTCTGAAATTGTCCCAGGATATATATGTAATGTATGTTCATTATCTTCAAAGCGTCGTCTTCCTCCATCATTTATATTCATATTGGACCCTGTCCCATCAGCAGGGATAGTATGTGTTCAAGACTGTGCAAACCATTTTCATGGCAACAGAACTGTAATATAAAAAGTGTGAAACACTTAGAAATCATATTATACAATCTTCACCTTCTGACGGTAAAGAAAGGCTTACATTATTTCATTATATCATAAACTTAGAAAATAAAACCCTAATTCTTAGTCTAGAAACAATCTTGAAAACAGTATCATCAAGACCATATAATATTACATTGTATCATCCAAATCTGGACACTTTCTAAAACAGCAATTTGCCAAAGATTTTTTCCATGTTTTACTATACTAATAATTTAAAATCCAGAGTACCAAAAAATAGAAAATAAATTCAGAATACCAATAAAAATTATTTTGTCCTCTACTATCTCAAATGTTTCTAAAGTACCTGAGATTGGAGTCGGGTTCTTTCTTTATATTTGAAGAACCTCAACAAGCTGAATTAAAATGGGCAGAATAATCATGCACATTTAATCACCCTGCACCCAAACGCTCTTATGGATAAAGCAAAAACAGGAAAAAATGCCATCAATGAAGCCACATTTTTGTGAAATTAAAACAGTAAGAAGATGAAATTAACAACACAGGAAACAACAGGTGTTGGCAAGGATGCAGAGAAAAAGGAACCCTATTACACTATCGATGGGAATGAAACTGGAGCAGCCACTCTGGAAAACAGTATGGAAGTTCCTCAAAAAATTAAAAATAAAAACTACTTTAGGATCCAGCACTACTATTTACCCAAAGGATACAAAAATACTAATCAAAAGGATACATGTACCCCAATGTTTACAGCAGCATTATCAACAATAGCCAAATTATGGAAAGGGCCCAAATGTCCATCAACTGATGAATGGATAAAAAGAGGTGGTGTATACATATAAGGAAATCATTCTCAGGCATAAAAAAAAAAAAATGAAATCTTGAGGCACCTGGGTGTCTCAGTCAGTTAAGTGTCCAACTCCTGATTTCAGCTCCGGTCAGCAGGAAGTCAGCTTGAGATTCTCTCTCTGTCCCTTTGCTCCTCCCCCCACTCACACATGCTCTCTAAAATAAATAAATAAATCTTTAAGAAAAAAAGGAATGAAATCTTGCCATTTACAACAACATGGATAGAGCTACGAGTATTTTTTTAAAGATTTTATTTATTTATTTGACAGAAAGAGACACAGCAAGAGAGGGAACACAAGCAAGGGGAGTGGGAGAGGGAGAAGCAAGCTTCCAGCTGGGCAGGGAATCTGACGTGGGGCTTGATCCCAGGACACTGGGATCATGACCTGAGCCCAAGGCAGATGCTTAATGACTGAGCTACCCAGGTGTCTCAGAGCTACAGAGTATTATGTTAAGATAAAGACACCAGTGAGAGAAAAACACCATGATTTCACTCGTGTGGAATTTAAGAAACAGAACAAATGAACATGGAAGTGGGGAAAGAGGCAAACCAAGAAATACACTCTTAACTATCAAGGACAAACTGATGGTTACCAGTGGTGTGGGTGGAGGGAGGATGGGTTATGCAGGTGATAGGCATTAAGGAGCACAACTGTGATTAACGCAGTGTGGTACGTACACGTTGAATCACTTTACGTTAACTGAAATTTAAATAAAAACCTAAAAAAAAGAATAGATAATACTTTCAAGGACTCTGGGCTCTGACTCTCCACCATCCCTAAGTGGTGAGGTAAGGCAGTCAACAATAAGATCCTGCCACTAGCTTGCCAAACCAAGCTGATAAAATCGTACAGCAAAATACTATTATAACTTTATTCAAACTTCCCTTTTACTTCTTTTTATCTAACCTTATTTCACTCCTTACAAATATTATGCATATTCTTCCAATCTCCTCAAACCCCACATATATAACACCTCAAGAATGATTTCAACTTTGATAACTCACTAAGAAAATAATGCCTTTTCCAATTCAAAATGTATTTCTATTTTCATCTCATCTCTGCTTTTCTATTCGAGTCTACACAGGAAATATATTCTACATCCCTTCCAGGGCTAATAAAACCGATTTCTTATCATCTCCATCAGTAAACTGCCCCATCAAATAACCATCCTCATGTGTTATCACTCTTTTTTTTTCTTTTAGTTTATTTCACCCTTTGACATATAAACATGTCATTTTTAAAAAATATTTTATTTATTTATTTGATGGAGAGAAATACAGCTACAGAGGCAACACAAGCAAGGGGAGTGAGAGAGGCAGAAGCAAGCCTCCCACCAAGCAGGGAGTTCCTTGCCGCGGGGCTCAATCAGGACCCTCACGGAAGGCAGACACTTAACAACTGAGCCATCTAGGTGCCCCCACGTTGGTTTTTTGTTTTTTTTTTTTTTTTTACTTTCAGTTACTTCTATCTCATATTACTGCATATTTGTCCAAGTCCTCAAATGAAGAGACTTTACCTTTTCCCTAGACGATCTTTCAGAGATTATAGAACATACAAAAAGCAGTCATCCACATGAAAAAATGCTCAAAATCACTTGACATCAGGGAAATACAAATCAAAACCAGAATGAGATACCACCTTACACCAGTCAGAACAGCTAAAATTAACATCTCAGGAAACAATAGATGTTGGAAGGATGCAAGATAGGAGAGCCCTCATACACTATTGGTGGGAACGCAAACTGGTACAGCTACTCCAGATAACAGTATGGAGGTTCGTCAAGAAGTTAAAAATAGAGCTACTCTACAACCCAGCACTACTAGGAATTTACCCAAAGGATACAAACACAGTGATCTGAAGGGGCACATGCACCCCAGTGTTTACAGCAGCAATGTCCACAACAGCCAAACTATGAAGAGAGCCCAGACGTCCTTCAATAGATGAATGGATAGAGGATGTATATCTTCCACACAATGGAATATGGTGCGCACGCGTACACGCACGTGCGCGCGCACACACACACGAATGTTATTCAGACATCAAAAAGAATGAGATTTTGAGCACCTGGGTGTCTCAGTGGGGTTAAGTGTCTGCCTTCGGCTCAGGTCATAATCCCAGGGTTTTCAGATGGGCCGAGTCAGACTCCCTACTCAGTGGGGAGTCTACTTGTCCCTCTCCCTCTGCCCCTCCTCCTGCTCATGCTCTCTCTGAAACAAAATCTTTTTTTTTTTTTAAGATTGTATTTACTTATTTGACAGACAGCATGAGCACAAGCAGGGGGAACAGCAGTCAGAAGGAGAGGCAGGCTCACCACTGAGCAGGGAGCCCAATGTATGACTCAAGATCCAAGGACCCTGAGATCGAGATCATGACCTGAGCTGAAGGCAGCCACTTAACCAACTGAGCCACCCACGCACCCCTCAAATAAATAAATTCTCAAAAAAAAAATCTTACCATGGAACTAGAGGGTATTATGTGAAGTAAGTATTATTAAGTGAAATAAGTCAGAGAAAGACAAATACCATATGATTTCACTCATATGTGGAATTTTAAGAAGCAAAAGAAATGAACAAAGGGGAAGGGAAGGAAAAATAAGATGAAAACTGAGAGAGGGGCAAACGGTAAAAGATGCTGAACTCTAAGAAACAAACTGAGGGTTGCTGGAGGGGAGGTGGGTATAGGGGATGGGGTAACTGGGCGATGGGCATTAAGGAGGGCACTAGATATAATGAGCACTGGGTTATGCAACTAATGAGTCACTAAATTCTACCTCTGAAACTAATTTAAAAGAAAAAAAAGCAGTCATATATCTAACACCCAATTCAGCAAGTTTGAAAACTGCTGTTATCACTCCAGATCAGTTTAAAACAAAGTATCAGAGACATAGTTGAAGCTCTTTCCTTTGCTCTGCAGAGATAATCACTATCCTGAGCTTGATATTATTCCAAAACACATTTAGTTTTATTACTTATGTGGGTCTCCACAAATTATAGATAATACTGTTTCAAGTTTTAAAAAATGGTGTCATATCATACTAGTCTGCATATCAGTCTTTTGTCTATAAATACTGATGTATGTAAAAGTTGATTAACTGTCAAATAATATGCTATTGTATGTAGGTTCATTAACTGTAACAAAGGTACCACAGGGTGGGGGTGAAGGGATGCTGATAATGGAGGAAGCTACGAATATGTGGGGGCAGGTAAGGGGTCTAGATCCTCTGTTCAAATTTGCTGTGAACCTAACCTAAAACTGCTTTAAGAAATTAAGTATTTTTTAAGTCCCACTGTATGATTATACCACAATTTATCAATCTACTGTCCTTCTAGCAAACACTTAGTATATTTCCAATATTACACTATTGAAACAATGCTGCAGTTCTCATATACTTCTCATCCTGTGCCATTGCTGGGCTTTACACCTAGGACCGGAATTGCTGGTATTAACAAAATACTCTCCAAAGTAGTTGTACTACGTCACAGCCAGTGTATAGAGTTCTCATGTTTCTTTGTCTCCTTACCAAGAAAAGTTAGTACCATCAGACTTGAGTTTCTGCCAGCATAAGTGCCAAGAGGTATCTCATTACTTTACTTAGCATTTACCTGATGATTACTAGTGTGACAAGAACAAGTTATCCTATCACTTGTCATTTGGACTATGTTGCCTATTCATTTCTGGTTTTTAAGTTATCTTTTCCTTATTGGTTTGAGTAAGTTTTTCATATACCCTGGATATTAATCAATTTTCAGTTATATGTGTGACAAATATCTCCTACCAATCACTGTTGTTTACAATAACTTTTGGTGCAGAGAAGTTTCTACCTTTTTTTTTTTTTTTTTTTTTTTTTAGTGTTCCAAGATTGTTTATGTCTCACATCCAGTGCTCCATGCGATACGCACCCTCAGTACCCACCACCAGGCTCTCCCATCAACCCAGCCCCTTCACTCCAAGATCCTCAGTTTGTTTCTGAGTCCAAAGTCTCTCACTTCCGATTTCCTTTCCTTCTCCTACTGTCCTCTACATTACCCCTTATGCACCGCAAGTAAGTGAAACCAAGTAATACTTGACTTTCTCTACTTGGCTTATTTCACCTTCAGCATAATCTCTTCCACTCCAGTCCAAGTTGCTACAAAAGTTGGATATTCATCTTTTCTGATGGAGGTGTAATATTTCTTTGTAAATATGTACCACATCTTCTTTATCGATTCATCTGTTGATGGGCACCTTGGCTCCTTCCACAGTTTGGCAACTGTGGCCATTGCTGCAATGAACACTGGGGTACATATGGCCCTTCTTTTCACTACATCTGTATCTTTGGGGTAAATGCCCAGTAGTGCAATTGCAGGGACATAGGGTAGCTCTATTTTTAATTTTTTAAGGAATCTCCACACTGTTTTCCAAAGCGGCTGCACCAACTTGCATTCCCACCAACAGTGTAAGAGGGTTCCCCTTTCTCCACAGCCTCTCCAACACTTGTTTCCTGTCTTGATGATTTTGGCCAATCTGACTGGTGTAAGGTGGTTACTCAGTGTGGTTTTGATTTTAATTTCCCTGATAGCTAGTGATGTTGAACATTTTTTCATGTGTCTGTTAGCCATGTGTATATCTTCTATGGAGAAGTGCCTCTTCATATCTCCTGTCCATTTTTTGACATGATCATCTAATTTTTTGGATGTTGAGTTTGACTATATCAGCCCTTTGTCTGTAGTATCATTTGCAAATATCCTTTACCAACCCATGGGTTGTCTCTTTGTTTTGTTGACTATTTCTTTTGCTGTGTAGAAGCTATTTATTTTAAGGAAGTCCCAAAAGTTCATTTTGGCTTTTGTCTCCTTTGCCTTTGGAGACGTGTCTTGAAAGAAGTTGTTCTGGCCGATGTCAAAGAGGTTAGTGCCTATGTTCTCTTCCAGGATTTTGACGGATTCCTGCCTCACATTGAGGTCTTTCATCCATTTCGAGTTTGCCTTTGTGTGTGGCATAAGAGAATGGTCTAGTTTCATTCTTCTATACGTAGCTGTCCAATTTTCACAGCACCATTTATTGAAGAGACTGTCTTTTTTCCACTGGATATTTTTTCCTGTTTTGTCGAAGATGATTTGACCATAGCTTTGTGGGTCCATATCTGGACTCTCTACTCTGTTCCATTGGTCTATTTGTCTGTTTTTTGTGCCAGTACCATGCTGTCTTGGTGATCACAGCTTTGTAATAAAGCCTGAAGTCGGGTAACGTGATGCCCCCAGCTTTGTTTTTCTTCTTCAACAGTTCCTTAGCGATTTGGGGTCTTTTTTGGTTCCATATAAATTTTGGGATTGTTTGTTCCAACGCTTTGAAGAATGTTGGTGGAATTTTTATCGGAATGGCATTGAAAGTATAGATTGCTCTGGGAAGTATAGACATTTTAATGTTTATTCTTCCAACCCATGAGCATGGAATGCTCTTCCATCTTTTGTATCTTCTTCAATTTCTTTCATGAGTGTTCTGTAGTTCCTCGAGTACAGATTCTTAACTTTTTTGGTTAGGTTTATTCCTAGTATCTTATGGTTTTTGGTGCTATAGTAAACAGAATCGATTCTCTGATTTCTGTTTCTATATTTTCATTGTTATTGTATAAGAATGCAACTGATTTCTGTGCATTGATTTTGTATCCTGCCACATTACCGAATTGTTGTAGGAGTTCTAGTAGTTTGGGTGTAGAGTCTTTCGGGTTTTCCACATACAGTAACATGTCATTTGCAAAGAGAGAGAGTTTGACTTCTTCTTTGCCAAGTTGAATACCTTTTATTTCTTTCTGTTGTCTGCTTGCTATTGCTAGGACTTCTAACACTCTGTTGAACAGTAGTGGTGAGAGTGGACATCTTGACATGTTCCTGATCTCAGAGGCAAGGCTGTCAGTTTTTCCACATTGAGAATGATATTGGCTGTGGGTTTTCATAGATAGATTTTACGAGGTTGAGGAATGTTCCCTCTATCCCTATACTTTGAAGAGTTTTAATCAGGAACAGATATTGTATTTTGTCAAATGCGTTTTCTGCATCAATTGAGAGTACCATGTGGTTCTTCTCTCTTCCCTTTTATTGTTCTATCACGTTGACTGATGAAGTCTACCCCTTCATCCCTGGATAAATCCCACCTGGTCATAGTGGATAATGTTTTTAATGTATTGTTGGATCCTGTTAGCAAGGATCTTGTTCAGAATCTTGGCATCCATATTCATCAGAGATATTGGTCTGAAGTTCTCCTTTTTGATGGGGTCTTTGTCTGGTTTGGGGATTAAAGTAATGCTGTCTTCACAGAAAGAGTCTGGAAAGTGTTCCTTCTGTTTCTATTTTTTTGAAACAGTGCCAGGAGAATAGGTGTTATTTCTTCTTTGAATGTTTGGTAGAATTCCCCAGCGAATCCATCTGGTCCTGGGCTCTTGTTTTCTGGGAAGTTTTTGTTTTGTTTTGGTTTGGTTTTTTTTTAAAGATTTTTTATTATTTGACAGAGAGAAACACAGCCAGAGAGGGAACACAAGCAGGGGGAGTGACAGAGGGAGAAGCAGGCCTCCCACCGAGCAGGGAGCCCAATGTGGGACTCGATCCCAGGTCTCTGGGACCATGACCCGAGCCGAAGACAGTCGCCCAACCAACTGAGCCACCCAGGCGCCACTTTTGGGAGGTTTTTGATCACTGTTTCAATCTTGTTACTAGATATAGGGTCTATTCAGATTGTCAATTTCTTCCTGATTCAGTCTTGAAAGTTTATAGGTTTCCAGGAATGCATCCAAATCTTCTAGGTTGTTAAACTTATTTGCATATAATTGTTGATAGTAATTTCTGATGGTGGTTTCTATTTCCTTGGTGTTAGTGGTGATCTCTCCCCTTTCATTCATAATTTTATTAATTTGGGTCTTCTCCCTTTCCTTTTGGATTAGTTTGGCCAATGGTTATCGATCTTATTAATTCTTTGAAAGAATTAGCTTCTAGTTTTGTTGATGTGTTCTACTGTCTCTCTAGTTTCTGATTCATTGATCCCTTCTCTAATCTTAATTATTTCCCGTCTTGTGTGTGGGGTTGGTTTAATTTGTTGTTGATTTTCCAGTTCTTTAAGGTGTGATGAGAGTTGGTGTTTTCGGGATTTTTCAGTTTTTTTGAGTGAGGCTTGGATGGCTATGTATTTCTCTCTTAGGACTGCCTTTGCTGTATCCCATAGGTTTTGGATTGATGTATCTTCATTCTTACTGGTTTCCATGAAGTGTTTCAGGTCTTCTTTGATTTCCTGGTTGATCCAAACTTTCTTGAGCAGGAGCGTCTTTAGCTTCCAAGTGTTTGATTTTCTTCTGAACTTTTTGTTGTGGTTGAGTTCCAGCTTCACGGCATTGTGGTCAGATAATATGGAGAGAATAATCTCAATCTTTTGGTATCGGTTGAGCCCTGATTTGTGACCTAGTATGTGGTCTATTCTGGAGAAAGTTCCATGTGCACTCAAGAAGAATGAGTATTCTGCTGTTTTAGGGTGGAATGTTCTGAATATATCTATGAGATCCATCTGGCCCAATGTGTCATTCAAGGCTCTTGTTTCTTTGTTGATTTTCTGTTTAGATGATCTGTCCATTGCTGAGAGTGGTATGTTAAGATCTCCTACAATTAATGTATTGGTATCAATATGACTCTTTATTTTGCTTAACAGCTGGCTTATGTAGGTGGCTGCTCTCATGTTGGGGGCATAAATATTTACAATTGCTAGATCTTCTTGGTGTATAGACCCTTTCAGAATGATGTAGTCTCTCAAAGACACCCTTTCCTCCTGTGTCTCTCACTACAGTCTTTAGATTAAAATCCAATTTGTCTGATATGAGAATCGCTACCCCGGCTTTCTTTTGAAGTCCATTGGCATGAAAGATGGTCTTCCATCCCCTCACTTTCAATCTGGAAGTGTCTTTAGATTCAAACTGTTTCTCTTGTAAACAGCATATGGATGGGTCCTGTCATTTTATCCAGTCTGCAACCCTGTGCCTTTTTATTGGAGCATTTAGGCCATTCACATTGAGAGTGATTATTGATAAATATGTTTGTATTGACATCATATTGCCTGTGAAGTTCATGTTTCTACAGAGTACCTCTGTAAATTTCTGTTCTGTGTCACTCTTGGGTGCGTTTCTCTTTTATAGAACCCTCTTAATATTTCTTGTAGTGCTGGCTTAGTGGTTGCATAATCTTTTAGACCTTGGCGGTCCTGGAAGTTCTTTATCTCTCCTTCCATTCTGAAAGTCAACCTTGCTGGGTACATTATCCTTGGTTGCATATGTTTGTCATGTAACTTCCTGAATATGTCTTGCCAGCCCTTTCTGGCTTCCAGGTTTCTGTGGATAGGTCTGACGTTATTCTGATGGTACTCCCTCTATACATAAGGGATCGCTTCCTCCTAGGTGCCCTTAAGACATATTCTTTGGTTTTATGATTCATGAATTTGACAATTATGTGCCTGGAGGCTTGTCTGGCCTCATTGATCTTGGGGGGTATCCTCTCTGCTTCTAGGACATGAACGTTTGTTTCATTCCCCAGATTAGGGAAATTTTCATCCATGATTTGTTCAACTATATCTTCTAGGCTTCTCTCTCTCTCAACTCCTTCAGAGAGTCCAATAATTCTGATATTGGAGTGTTGCATGGCATCATTTCTCTATTTCTATTTTCAAGGGACTTTAGCTGTTTGTTCCAAGACTTCTCTTGCTCCTCCTTCTTAATCACCTGTCTTCGAAATCACTAAATTGTATGATCTTCAGCTTCACTTACTCTAGCTGTTAGCATATTTAAATTAGCTTGAATCTCATTAATAACCTTTCTAACCTCAGCTTTCACTTCTGTCATTAGGACTTCTATCTTGAGACTAATGTTCTTTTCCAAGTTAGCCATTGCTTGGACGATTGCTACCCTGAATTCCATTTCTGTCATATTGTTTATGTTCATTTCCAGTAATTCTGTGACACAAGTTGCAGTCTCTGGATTTTTCTTCTGTTGGCTGTTCCTCCTCCAAGTCATTTTTGGTGAGGAGTGGTTGAGGGGATGTATAGCTGAATCTATCAGCCACTATCCAGGTGAACTGTTCACTGGACGGTTTCAGAGCAATCAGAAGTCATCACCAGAAAGGAAGAAGAAAGAAAAAAGAGAGAAGAGAAAGGAAGCAAGAAAAAAAAACCCAGCCAGAGTGGGCCCCAATGGTAATATTTATATGGTGCAAAACTACAACAGAGTAAAGAAAAAGACCATCAAGAGTAAAAGAAAGTTGAAGAGATCAAAAAGCTAAGCCCAACCCAAATGACCCCCAAGACCAGTATTTATATATTACAAAGGCAAAAACAATTACACAGAAACACTGACAAAATAGGGCAGGATGGTGAGTGCAAACACTTCTTGTGGCCAAGGAAAGTATTTCCAATCCTCCAGGGTGTGTCCTGTTATTATTGTTAGAGGAGTCCACTTTGTAAAAATATAGGGAGATTAGAGCTAGTTTGTATATAGGGGTAGTATTGAATAGGAATGCAGGACTACCTTGAAGCTTATAACTATATGTATATTTAACTATATGTATATTTAAAAGGAAAGAAGAGAGAAGAAAAAAAAAGAGAGAGGAACAACAACAGCAACAACAGAAAACACAGGTATGTGTTTGAAAAAATTTCAAGGTAAAAAGTTATTATGGAGTGTTGTATTAAGTATCACATTATAATAATAAGTGGGTTAAAAATTAAAAGAACAAAAACCATGAGAATGAATTTTTAAATTTAAAGTGGAAACTTTAAAAGTAAAAATAGAAAAAAGTTAAAATAAAGTGAAAAGCTGTATCTATAAAGCATACAGATTTTGGGGTAGTACCAGGAGCTTAATATATTGCCTTTCCCTCAATGTTGCGGTTTTTCAGTTTTGGTGTTATCCTCTTGTTCTTCTGGCTTGCCTTCTGGGGAAGGAGCCTTTCAGTCCTTCTATCTGGGCTGGGTCTCTCCACCCCCTTCACAGGAGCTAGGCTCCATGGCAACCAGGTTTTCAGGCTTTAGTTCTCTGGAAGATTTGTTCTTTTGTGGCTTTTTGCAGCTTTTCAGGAAGTCAGGCCAGAGCAAGATGTCTGCTCCCAGACCTCCTTCCCAGAGAGAGCCCTCGGCTAGCAACCCTCTGGATGGTGTGGGGCTCACAGCCTCTCTCTGTATCCT
>PITA01000572.1:153163-240701 GCA_004023965.1 Spilogale gracilis
AGAAAAAAGAGTGGCAGTTTTAAAAGACAATCCGCGCCGCAGTGTTCCCTCATGCGGCACTGGCACTAGTGCGCGCTTTCTCTCCGCAGATCAATATCCCTTTTTCCCCAGGCTGCCCCTCAGGCTCTCCATTTTTGTCTGCTTTTTTTTTTTTTTTTAAGATTTTATTTCTGTCAAATAACAGAAACACAGCCAGAGAGGGAACACAAGAAGGGGGAGTGAGAGTGGGAGAAGCAGGCTTCCCGCCGAACAGGGAGCCCCATGTGGGACTCGATCCCGGGTGTCCGGGATCATGACCTGAGCCGAAGGCAGTCGCCCAACCAACTGAGCCACCCAGGCGCCCCTTTTGTCTGCTTTTAATCAAACTGCCATCTGCTGTTGTTCCCCAAACACAGGGCACTTTCGTGCTGAGATATTGCTTTCCAATGGGTTGCCTCTGTGGGCTTCCTTCCCCACATCCCTCTGATCGCTCCCACTCCACTATACCTCTTTGTTGATGCTCTTCTTCCCCTGTAGAGATCCAGAAGTGTGAAATATTACATTTTAGACTGATTTCATGGGTGCTCACACTGTTAATGCAGTGTTTTTTGCAGGAATTCAGCTCACTTCAGGGGACTCCCCAAAATGGGGTCACCCAGCTTTCCGCCATCTTGCCCTCCCTCTGAGAAGGTGTTACTTTTAACAGTCCAATTTATCAATCCTTTACAGGTTATGATATCTTTTTTAGTAAATTATAGTAACAATAACTGCCGTTAGTTCTGTATGTTTATTTGTACTAGTCATTTTTCTAAGCATTTCACATGTTTAATTTCTTACAATTCCTCTTTGAGGGCTGTTTTATTGTTGTTTTGAGAGAGTATGTGCATTCAAGAGAGAAAGAGTACAAGTGAGTGGGGTGGAGGGCAGAGGGAGAGAGACAATTCCAAGAAGCCTCCATACCCAGTGCAGAGCCTAACTTGGGGCTCGATTCCATGACCCTAAGATCATGACCTTAGCCAAAATTAAGAGTTGGACACCTAACCAACTAAGCCACACGGTATTCCTCTGAAGGTTTCTCATCATCGTCATCCTCATTTTATAAGTAAGAAAACAAAGAAACATTACATAACTTGCCCAAAGTCATAACCGGAATGTGATAATGTTGAAATTTAAAGTAGGCAGTCTGGTTCCAACGCCTACGTAGCATTATCTCTTGGTACAGTTTTTAAAAATCCCTCTTCATCCTGACGACATAAAGTTATCTACCTGTTATTTTCTTCTAAAAGGACTAAATTCTTCTTTTCTCATTTACATATTTAATCCATAAGAATTTATTTTCACAGGGCCGTTTTCATTTCAATTCAGATTAACAATTTAATCAGCACCACAATCAATCTTTCCCTTCTGATTTATATCGCCACCTTTGTCATGTAGCAAATTCCATATAAATATGTGTTCTGGGTTCTCTCTTCTACTAGTCTATTTGTCCATCCCTGAACCTGTCTTAATTATTATAGCCCCATAGCAAGTTTTTTTAAAAGGTTTTATTTATTTATTTGAGAGAGAGGGAGAGGGAGAGAGAGCATGAGCAGAGCACAAGGAGAAGCAGACTCCCCACTGAGCAGGGGGCCCAACATCGAGCTCGATCCCAGGACTCCGGGATCATGACCCAAGTGGAAGGCAACCCCTTAATGGACTGAGCCACCCAGGCACTCCATAATAAATTTTGATATCTGGAGGGCATATCACTTCAATTTGTTCTTCTTTAATGTTACTTTGACTTTTTACCATAGAATTTTAAGAACAGCAGGTCCACTGCCATGAAAAAAACATTCTGACATTTTGATCAACGCTACACTGATTTCATAGACTGATACTAGAAAAGAGACATCCTACTGACCTCCCATTTATCAACATCATGCTGTTGTTTTAAATTATACTAGCTTTCACTTAAAAGTTTCTGTCATTTTCATATCCACCTGATCTTTTTTCTACCTTATATGTCATAACTGTTTGAAGGGATATTACTCATCTCCTTGAAAAATACTAAATATAAAATTTGATATTTTCAGATTAGTATTTTAATGTCATACAGAGTAAGCTGCTCTTCGGATTTCATTTCATATCTTCAGCATTAGATGGCTTAATTTGTTTGAAAATTTAGATTTACAGGTATACTTTCCGATGGAAGTTGTTTACAAACGTTTACTGAGAACCTACTATTTACTTTTTTTTTAACATAACCACAATACCATTAATCACACCTTTAAAATTAACCATTTTTAGTATTACTAGTCAGGATTCAATTTCCCCAGTTATCTCACAGAACTTTTCTTACAGTTGGGTCTGCTCAAATCAGGAGATCTGTCCTGCACTAACATTAAGGATATGCTCTGAAATGGCAGGTTCCTAGCTGAAAAGCTGTTTGTGTTTCTCTGAATCCCTAGGTATAAGAAGGCTTCATACAAACTGTGGTTTCTAGCAACAGACAGCCCCAAAGCTACTCCTTACAGCCAAGCAGGATAGTCCCTGCATTACGCCAGTAGATCCACTGCATAATTACAGTCTGATTTCTAAAGGTGTACAATAGGGCAGGCCCCAGAACTGAACTCAAATGTATCTTTTTCAACAGAAGAGCCTTATCCATCCTGGCCCATGGTTCCCAACAATGAACCCAATTCCAACAACACTTCCCCGCTACATCAAAGAAACCCAAACCTCTGCTGCTTTCCCTTCAGGGTCTGAGCTACAGTCCTACTCACTACTTTGTGTCCTACTGCTTTTCTGAAACATAGAAATGCTTATCATTTTTGTGCCCCATTTATGTCAATTTGGTTTTGTCTTTTTACTTTATCAATCATTGCTTTGTGTTTGGGAAAGAGGGGTTGCCTCAAGATAACACAAATAATCTTGATGGCAAATCATTAGTGTTTATTAAAATTATCTGGACAATGTTTTAAAACTATACATTTCTATGCCTAATAATGGTTCTGAGGTCGGGAAATCCAAACAGTTCTGTTGCTGCTTGTTCAAAAAATAGTATTTGAGAATCAACAATTTATCTTTCCACTTTTCACTCCTTTACCACTCTTCCCACATAGCAAGCTTTGCCAATAGTCTTTGAAAATGTCATCCATTAAAATAAAGTTGCCAAATCCAAAGGCCTTTTCTGAATCCTGATCTAACATGCTACACTACAGCATTTGACCTAGAAAGCCATCTTCTCATTCCTTAAACTGCCCTCACATGACAATTATTTTTCTTGTAATCTTCCTGATAGGCTCACTCTTCTGACTCACTCTCAGAGCTCCTTTTCCATGACCTCACTTTCAAACAAAACAAAACAAAAAAGTTCTCCCAGTTTCTGGTCTCAACGCAGTGCTCTTCTACCTGGATGACTTTACCTAATCCTACATCTGTAATTTGTATCATTACCTATTATCTATGGAAGCTTCTGCACTAAAATGACAGAGACCATATGGTTCACAAAGTCAAAAATGTTTATTAGGTTGCCCTTAAAAGAAAAAGGTTGCAGACCCCTATTCTAGGGTAACCACTAAAAAAATTGAAAAAAGTATAACTTGAAAAAGATGGAATGATTAAAAAATAATCAATTCAAAACCAGAAAGGAAGAGGTTGCTAGAGAGAGAAAAGATGGAACAAAAGGAGAGCATATATCAGTAACTATATTAAATGGAAATGCTCCAGTTAAAAGACAAAGATTGGGGGCGCCTGGGTGGCTCAGTTGGTTAGGCAACTGCCTTCAGCTCAGGACATGATCCCGGAGACCCCGGATCGAGTCCCACATCGGGCTCCCTGCTCAGCGGGAAGCCTGCTTCTCTCTCTCTCACTTCCCCTGCTTGTGTTCCCTCTCTGGCTGTGTTTCTCTCTGTCAAATAAATAAAATCTAGAAAAAAAAAAAAAGACAAAGATTGCCAAGAGATCTTTAAAATCCCACTATATGCTATATTCGATAGGCACACATCTAGAATATGAGAATACAAGATCTGAAAGTTAAAAAAAAAAAACTTATGTATACCATGTAAATTCTAGACCAAAAAAAAGTTGGTATAATCAAAATCACACCAAGCAAAACTAAAAAAGAAAGCGAAGTTAAATATCTCTTAGGTCCCTTTTTTTTTTTTTTAAGATTTTTATTTATTTGACAGAGAGAAACACAGCCAAAGAGGGAACACAAGCAGGGGGAGTAAGAGAGAGAGAAGCAGGCTTCCCACAGAGCAGGGAGCCCGATGTGGGACTCGATCCTGGGTCTCCAGGATCATGACCTGAGCCGCAGTCGTTTAACCAACTGAGCCACCCAGGCGCCCCTCTTAGGTCCCTTTTAACCCTTTAATACTGTAATTCTAAGTTTAAGCCTGAGACAAAAATAGGAAGTGAGAGAGTAAGGAAAGAACTGCAGAAGATAGATTGGCAAGTAAGAGAACTAGTGGAAAATGGTCAAATCTGCTTAAAGAAAAAAAAAAAGGAGAAGTATGAGTGAGAGGCACCTGGGTGGCTCAGTCAGTTAAGTATCTGACTCTTGATTTTGGCTCAGGTCATGATCTTAGGGTCATGAGATTGAGGCCTGCATCAGGCTCCAGCCAAGTTCAGCAGAGTCTCTGTGTCCCTCTCCAGAGCTCTGTTCTTACCCCTGCTTGCTTTCCCACTCTCTCATTCTACTCCCCCCCCTTCCTCAAATAAATAAAATCTTTAGAGAAAAAAATATGAGTGAATCATTTATTAGTTAGAGGGCTTTGGAGCACGCCTTTATGATTATAAATGGAATCAGGTAGAGAAGCAGACACTGAAAACTTAAGAAAATGGACTATCTGATGAGCCAAGGTTCTTTGGTAAGCAAGACTAAGTAAGATTTAGGTCAAAGGTGGACAGGTGCCTCTCTCAGAAAGTTAAAAAAAACAAACAAACAAAAAAAAAACACTATTTTTCTCTTCAAGAATTTTTAAAAAAAAGAAAAGAAAGAAAGGTTGGGAAACAGATTTTCAGGTAAGATGTGGTGAAAGTGCATGTTAGCTGATCTTCATCATTAGATAGTATATAGAAGCCCAATTTTAGGGGCACCTAGGTGACTCAGTCATTAAGCATCTGCCTTCAGCTCAGGTCATGATCCTGGAGTCCCTGGATCGAGTCCCGCATCAGGAACCCTGCTCTGCAGGAAACCTTCTTCTCCTCTCTCACTCCCCTTGCTTGTGTTCCCTCTCTAGCTGTGTTTCTGTCAAATAAATAAAATCTTAAAAAAAAAAAAAAAAGCCAAAATTTACCTGTAGTAGGTCAATGCCAAGTAAAAGTCAAATTGAGTGCTGAGAGAAAATATATTTTGTAGTATTTCAACTAAAGAAAAGGTAATGGAAGAAATTATGACACACTATAACACAGGTACATGGAAAGTTAACCAGTTTAGCCTGGCCCTTTTTTCTAGTGAAAGTCCAATACTGTATTTGCCTTTGAATAAGTACCTTCCTTGTATATAAAAGAGTACAAAAATATAAGACGTCTGCGTAATCTTCAAATTTTCCATTTATACTTTTCACCAAAAGTAAGTTTAATGTGCATTACCTCTTTTGAGATGAACAGGAAATCTGAGACAGGAAACAAACTAATACCTTTTAAATGGGCAAATTAAGGCTTAAAGAGAAAAAGAAGTCTATGAACATTACCTTATGATAAAGATGGCATCCAGCAGATAAAAAGATTATGGATAAGTGGCTGATTGGGAAAATAAAATAAGCTAAACAATCCATATAAAGAATTAAGTCCCTAATCAGCACTTATATAACAATTACACATTGCTATATCTGTTATAAAGAAAATAATTTAATACTTTTTCCCCCTATCCCAAAGTAGTTATTTCAAAAGTATATGCTAACAGAGGGGAAACAATGTGGTGAGACAGTTGCTGTGGTCAGTAGGGTGTGGCTCAGAATAGGCTAGTTTATGCTGTTATTCATTGGCCTGAGTTAGAAGAGACTAATTATAGAGGAAAACTGTGGTGAAGAAAGAAAACAGAGTTAGGGAATACAGAGTTTCCTTTAAATTAGAAGTTCAGTTAGAAAGATCCATTATCTGTGTGCTAATAAAACTTAATTTTCAAAAAATGTTTATGGTTGCTTTTCTTCTTTACCAAGTTCTCAAGGTTACTTCCAAGAAGAAAAAAGTATCCTTTCTCTTTACATTCACTTTATCACAGGGATCTACTGATGAATGTTAGTAAGATCATGTATTACCCTTCAATAACAAAAGAGTAAAAGAATAAAAGGCGAATTCATGTCTAAAAAAATAAAAACCTAGTTTCACGACAAAATAACTCAAAGCAAAAATCTCACCAGTACATATATGAAAGGAATACATTCTACTATCAAGGCAAGGTCCATTTGAGAAAACAATACTGATTGTATACAGCTATAAATATCATGAGAGCTACTAAACACTTTGAACTTATTTTACAAAAATAATTGAGAAAGTGGTATTCAAGAGCTAATGTTCATATTTCTTCATTTTTTAGTACTTACAATTAATTTACAAATAAATATGTAACATTCAGATACGTAAACATTTTTATTTTTAAACTTGGCAAACTGTATTTTGCAGTAACTTTTTTTTTTTTTCCAGAAGTCTCCAAATACTCTTTTTACAAACCCATTTCTTCCTCTTCCTGGGCACACAGCTAGACTATATTTCTCAATATTCCTTGCAGTTAATTATATGAGAACATGCAACTGAATCTTTGGCCAATGGTCTATGGGCAGGTGTGACACATCCCTTCAGGGGAACCAATAAGAGCTCCTTAAAAGGAGGGGGAACCTTTCCTTTCCTTATTGCTAGAAAATGGAGAGGATCCTGGGAAAAGTTCTAAGGTCCTATGGGATACAGAGTGACTAGATGGAAGAATCCTGAGTCCCAAATGACCACACAGAGAAGAGTATCCACCATCACCTCATCTCCCTACATTGGACTTTGATGTAAATAAGAGAAAATTTTATTGTGCAGAGTCACTGATATTTGGGGGTCATTTAATAATAGCAGTAGCCTACCTTAGTGCATTATTAAAAAAATTTTTCCAACCTCCAGCATGAGGAAATTCTTCAATATCCAATCCAACAATAAATACTATTGGTCTGCCTTTAAAATATATCCTGAATCAGGGTGGCTCAAATGGCTAAGCATCTGCCTTTGGCTCAGGTCATGATCCCAGGGTGCTGGGATTGAGCCTCGGCATTGGGCTCTCTGCTGAGTGGGGAGCCTGCTTCTCCTCCTCACTCTGCCTAACTCTCTCTAATAAATAAATTAAATCTTAAAAACTAAATAAAAAAATAAAATATATCCTGAATCTAACCATGTTTTGCCATTCCCATCTCTACCACCTAGTTCAAGTCCAGTATCATTCTCTCATCTAAATTAGTGAAAGAGTATGATATACCTGTATCTATCACTGCTCCACCAGTCTATTTTACACCCAACAGAGGGAGTCAACCCTTTTTTTAAAGACCGATCATGTCACTCTTATTAAATCTTTAATGGCTCTCCATAACACAAATAAAACTGCAATCTCTTACTGCGGTCTAACTTCATTTTTCCCTCACTCGACTCCACTGCAGCATCACTGGTCTTTTTCTGAATTTAAGCTTATTCCTGCTTTAGGACCTTTATACTTCCTTCCTGTATCCTCTACCTGGACCTTCTTTCATTCACTGACATCTCTGTTCAAATGTCAACTCCTCAGAGAGGATTTTCTCTACTACCTTATCTAAAATAACCCTCTTTCCCCCCTCTATTGTCCTTACCTTGATTTATTTTTAATCAGAGAACCTGGTACATTACCTAGAATTATATTACTATTTATTTGGGGGTTCTGTCTATTGGAAGTCTTCCCCACTAAAAGGTAAAAGATTTGTCTTTTCCATCAAAGATATCCACAACTCAAAAATGTATTTGTTGAATAAACAAATTCACATATGCATTAATTCATGTATTTTAGGAATCATTTTTATCGCTTAAGGCAGTCATTTTATTAATAGCTTTTTCCTCCTTTTTCCTACTTTCTCATCTATTTTCATCTGTACACACCACTTTATTTGACTTCCCATAATTTTCAACAATAATTCAACAAAGTCTGGCTTTAAAAATGAGCAAGTAGAAGCACTTGGCTGGCTCAGCTGATAAAGCATGTGACTCTTGACCTTGAGGTGTAAGTTCAAGCCCTACACTGGGTGTAGAGATTACTTAAAAATAAAATCTTTTTAAAAATTAATTAATTAAAATGAGCAAGTAATCAAATTTCTTTAGTGTGCCTAACAATATATATGGAAGATGACTCTTAAGAAAAGAGGATATCTAAACAGCCAATAAGGATATGAAAAATAATTCAACATCTGTGGTGGATTAGACTATTGTTCAAAAATATTCACTACCTATCCTCAAGTCCAGTGGAGTACACCTCTTCATCCCTTGAACTAGACCAAGTACATGACTTAATCTGGAGAGTTGGAGGTGACAGACATGATGTAATAAACGAAGTCTCAAAGTATACTTGCGCAGTTAGCTAGGTTTTCTTATATTTGTGCCACCACTGTGAGAACATGCATTATATAGCCTACTAGTCCCAGTAGGAAGATGAGATACACAAAGCAGAGCTTTGCCAGCAGACCCACAAATCATGACCAACAAATACTTATTTTGTACACCACTGGCAATTTTCAAGTTGTCTACTTAGTATTGTTAGTTGACAAATACAATTTCATTATTCATCTGAAAAATGCGAATCAAAATTACAATGGGAAACTGCCAAACCTCCACCAAAATGGCGTATTGCCCACTAAAAGATATGCATGAGAATGTTCATTGCCACTTCATTGACAAAATAGCCAAAAAATAAAAATAATTAAAACTGCATCAATAAAATTAATAAGTTTGGAATATAATACAGCATAAAAAGAACAAACTGCTAATACACACAACAACATAAATCTCACTTCTTTAAAAGTCTACATTTTCATTCAACATTTTCATTTCATTCGATTTCATTCAACATTTTTAAAAAAATAACTCCTTTTTATTGAGAAAATACACTGTGTTGTATGTGTGGTATGCATTACCTCATTTAATAAGAAATATATTCTATTATCATCTTTTACAGATGAAGAAACAAACTCCTGGGGTGCCTAGGTGGCTCAGTTGGTTAAGCGACTGCCTTCGGCTCAGGTCATGATCCCGGAGACCTGGGATCGAGCCCCACATTGGGCTCCCCGCTCAGCGGGAAGCCTGCTTCTCCCTTTCTCACTTCCCCCGTTTGTGTTCCCTCTCTCGCTATGTCAAATAAATAAATAAAATCTTTAAAAAAAATAAAGAAAAGAAAAAGAAACATACTCCAGAAGTACTGTGATATTCCCAAGATGATATAACTAATATGTGGATGATCTGGGGTTAGAAACCAGGTCCTAATTTCTTAACCAATATGCTTACACTTAGCACAAATATGAAACATGATGACAGTAACAATAGCAATAGCACTCTTTTAACACTATGTGTTTAAATCATTTAATCCCTATAACAATCCTAATTAAATCGGATTATCCTCATTTTACAAATCAAAAAACTGAAGCACACGGAGACTGGAGATTGCCTACTTGCATCAGAGTAAAGGCCACTTAAACGGCAGAGCTTCAAACATTTGGACCACATTTGGGTCTAGCACTAGGATTTGGGTTCCTAAACATTATGCTACTTTGCCTTTCATAAACTGTTTCATGTTATAGCTGATAAGGTACATGTCACATTTCCTCTATGAAATCATAAGCGTTTATAGAGCAGAGATTAAATCTTCTGACCCCACTACAGTTCAACACTAGATTTTTTTAGCAAAAGGACTGGTAAATAATAAAGGGAAACTAGGAGGCACACTGGGGTCCAAAGGAAGGCTTCTTTGCAACAATGATATCTGAGTTCAGCCTAGCCCCTGAACTCCAAAATTGTGTATCAAATGCTCAGTCCATATTTGCCAGTCTCCCCTACTTGCCTATATACTTGTTGAAGCAGAGTGTTTTTGTTCTTATTTTTATTTTTGTTTTAGAAGTTGGGGAGGGAGAGAGGGAGAGACAGAATTTCATGCAGGCTCCCCACCCAGAACAGAGTCTGATGTGGGGCTCTATCTCACAGTCCTGAGACACAACCTAAGCCAAACCAAAAGTCAGACACTTAACTGACTGAGCCACCCAGAGGACCCTGAAGCACAGAATTTGTCTTTATATCTGCTACACAATGTCTGGTACCTAGTAGAAACAAAAAATATTGAATAAATATATGAAACTCTATTATGAAGAGCTTTACCTCACAACAGCCACTATCAATAGAATCAATAATATAAAAAATTCATAAGCAATTATATAATTTGTGATAAACCACTTTAAGGCTTTTGAAGTAGAAAAAAGAGCATGGAAGAATAGTGATAAGACAGTAGAAACATATATGACAATAGGAACATATATTTATACCCAGCAGTAAATATAACAACAAAGCAGAGAGACTTTCTTAATTTACACATTCATAAATTTTTATTCCTTCCGTTCTTTCAAGATAACCTTCTTTTGGGCACTTCCTCCTTTAACTTTCAGTAAGAATCAGAGACTTGGGGAGTTCATCTATGGAATGATCCACTTACAAACTTCATAAATGTCCCATATTTTCAGGTCTTGTTGACAGGACAAATATGTTCAGTGATGGTAAAATATAAAATGTACATCAAAATGCTGAGACTCTCAGCATCACTATCCACATTCTTAAGCCTGAGCAATAAGAATTCAGCACTTCTTTAGAAGTATGGCCTAGGAGTATCTTTCAACTCTACTACTTTGATTATGGAACACATTTCCATAATATGACACCTTTCAGGTACTTAATGACTTTTCAGATATGCACAGATTTAATCACTTGGACAGTTTTACAGGTATACTTCAAACTCAGACTTGAATCCTCCATATGAATGATTCTGAAGGACTTTCAGAATCATGTAGGCAGGAAATCCTTCTAACAGATCATCTCTTCTTGTCCACTTTGGGAGATGTCCCACAGACTCTTTAGTCTCTGTCCCTACTACATTTTTTTATTTGTCCTGTTTTTCTACTCTTTAACAATAATCCTAACGTCCTCTTTATTAACTACTGCTCAATTTCTCCATTCCAGATAATTTAACCAATGTTTCAAAACTCTTACAATTAAGCATTCTGGGGATTAAAAAAAAAAAGAACAAAGTAATTTTGGATACCCCCGGATCTTTTTCTAGAAAGAGCCAGATAATAATTATTTTAGGCTGTGTGGGTCACATAAAGCCTCTGTCACATATTCACAGTTTCTGTTTGTTTTGTTTTACTCTTTTAAATGTTTAAAAATGTAAAAAACCATTTTTAGCTCTCAGACAGAACAAAAACAGGCCACCTGCCAGATTTGGCCTGTGGACAATAGTGTGTCTATCATTATACTAGAGGACTTACATATGCTATTTTAGTTATGAGTAGCACATAGTGAAGCCTCAAGGAGGTGGTGAGAAACCTGTATGAAATGAAGGAGCCAACTATGATAACTATGTGAGAAATACTCCTGGCTAAAAGGAGTAGATAATGAAAAATGTTTAAATCAGAAATAAATTGGGCATGGTTGAGGAACAGAAGGGAGGTTAGAGTGGCTGAAACAGTATCCCAAGAGGAAAATGGTAAGAAAGATGAGATCAGTGGTAGAAAGGGGTTGAATGTTGGATGGTACCTGGGACTTTATTCTAAATGTAACAGAAAATCTCTGGGTATTGTTTTATTTTGTTGTTTATGTACAGGGAATAATATTACTGATTTTTTTAAAAGGTTACTCCATTTGCTTTAAAGAGAATGGATTAGAGGAGGAAGGGAAGAAGGAGCAGAAGCAGGGAGAGCAGTACGAAGATTGTTATAGCAGTCCAGGCAAAAGATAATGGTTGTTGAATAGAGTAGCAGCAGTGGGGAAAGAAAGTGGACAGACTGGTTATGTATTCTGCACTCACAAATGGATTAGATGTGGAAAGACACACAACACAGATTTATTGGACTGACTGAAAGCAACTAGGTAAATAGTGGTTCTATGTACTAAAATGAGAAAGCTGGAGAAAAACAGGTTCGTTCATGTTTGTTGGTGTTGTTTTTGTTGTTGCTTAGGGGGGAATATGGCTTAGTATGTCTTTGGCCATGTTAAATCTAGAACGTTTACAGGATATGCAAGTGGACAAAACGTGTAAGTAACTGGATATACAAGTCTGGAAAACAAATGAGGAAAGGGCTAGAGATAAAGCACATCTGGTAACCATCAGCCTATAGATGGCATTTTAGGCAATCAGACTAAATGAACTTACATACAAAGAGACTATAGGTAGAGAAAAATCTTTGACCAAGCTGTATGGGTCACCAATGTTTAGTGGGCCAGCAGATAAAGAATAGGAGTCAAAAGCACAACAGCTAATGACTTAAAAACACACAGTAATAATAGCAGTAGCACTAGTAATAATAGTAATAATGGTTAACCCTTAGAATACTTAATATGTGCCAAACTATTCATCTGAGTCATTCAATCTTAGAGCAATTTTGTGAAGCTAAGCAGCACTATTATCACTATTTTCAAACAGAGAAACTGAAGAACAGAGGATAAACACCCTGCTTTAGACAGCACATCTTAGCAGAGGAAAACCGCCAGTCAAGCTCACGAAAGAAAAGTTATTTCAAGGAGTGGCAAATGAAGTCACCCAAGGACAGAGAAATTTCCCAGGGATTTGAAACCATGAAAATCATTTGTGACCATTCTGTACCTGATTTTTCTTTATAGCTAGTTAAGTCTGGGCATGTGGCCCAATCTCCTCATAGGGTTAGTGTGAGAGATTTATAAATAAGTTATTATTGAGTATTCCATTACCTACCTATAAACAGACATCTTTCTTATTATAAATCATTCGTGGTTAGTTATCTATTTTTACAGTATCATTCTCTAATAATATGAATTTTTAAGACCCCGTGGAGATACAGCAAACCATTTGTTCCCAGAAGTTAAAGCTAAGCTACTACTAACCACCCAGCAAGAGTGACCTTCCACTAAATTTGTATTTACTTCTAAAGAGGTACCTATATCAAGATCAGCAACTCGCAACATTTACCTCAGACACTTAAAAATTATTGCAAGTGGCTCTTGTAACTAGGATGAATCAGAACCTACCTCAACCAACTACAACTGCAATTAAGAGTCCATGGAACACGAAAAATCATAGCCAAGTAATGCATCTGGCTACAGCCACCAGACTTAAGTGTACCCCCACTCTAGTAAATTTATCGCATAGAGCCAACCCTCACTTTTTTTCATACCTCAAGGGAATCTAAACTAAAGTATCAATGACAGTCTCATAAAAATATAAAAAAGAAATTTAGATTAGGGAGAACCACAGAAACCAGGTGTTTGACTAAAACAAACAAATACAGAAACTAGAGCTGGGATTAGCTGTTTAGCAATATTTCACCAAGGCATTGATTTTATAGCAAAAGCTCCTTAGGGAACTAAAAACAAACAAACAAACAAACAAAAAAAACCCAGCACTGATATACAATATTCTTCATCAATCTGGAGAACTTTCATAGATGGAATTGAGGTGCTAACAGAAAGTAACCAACAGGGGCGCCTGGGTGGCTCAGTTGGTTAAGCGACTGCCTTCGGCTCAGGTCATGATCCTGGAGACCCGGGATCGAGTCCCATGTCAGGCTCCCTGCTCGGCGGGAAGCCTGCTTCTCCCTCTCTCAGTCCCTCTGCTTGTGTTCCCTCTCTCGCTGTGTTTCTTTCTGTCAAATAAATAAAATCTTTAAAAAAAAAAAAAAAAAAAAAGAAAGTAACCAACAGAAAATACCACGAATGACAAGTAATATAATTACTTGTAAATTTGGTACCAGAGTTTGCTGAAATTACACCAATGTAAATTTGCTACCACAGTTTGCTGAAATTAAAAGCTCTCCGAGAAGTTACAAAAAAACGATAGCCAGAAACAAAGTAGCTGTGTGACAAAAAGCAAGTTATTTAACTGACATTACTATTCACTGGCATTTAATCATGGTCTGTGTGGGGGTCTGCAATTTTTTTTCTGTAAACACCCAGACAATAAATATGTTAAACTTTGCAAGTTGTATGGTTTCTTTGCCAACTATTCAACTCTGCTGTTGTAGCACAAGAACAACTATAAACAAAAACTTACCCTTACATCACCTGGCCTTTATTCATAAAAGCTAAAATCCAAAATTAATTAATGAAAATTTAGATATGACCTGACATTCCTGTACTATAATAAAAACTGAGCATTCTCGGGGTGCCTGGGTGGCTCAGTTGGTTGGGCGACTGCCTTTGGCTCAGGTCATGATCCCGGAGACCCGGGATCGAGTCCCACATCAGGCTCCCTGCTCGGTGGGAAGCCTGCTTCTCCCTCTCTCAGTCCCCCTGCTTGTGCTCCCTCTCTGGCTGTGTTTCTCTCTGTCAAATAAATAAATAAAATCTTTAAAAAAAAAAAAAAACTGAGCATTCTCTATATCATCTTTGTATCATCTTTACTAGGATGAGAAGGAAAGCAAGGCGTAAGGCACACAGACATACCAACAAACTTGTTAATGTTATTAATTGATTAATTAATAAAACATCAACTTTTCAATCTGTACAAATGAAGAAAACATAATTTTTAATGAATTTTTAACCAAAATTTCAAAAATTCTAAACCTTTAAGAATAAACAGACTTGGCATAAATTAACATTGGGCACAGATCTTTATCTGTAACTATTTCCACACCTATAAGAAATTTTAAATTGCTCAGCTGTGAGCTGAGCACTATTTGCTGATTTCTGTTTATCAATAATTCTATCCCTACAATGATTAGGGTATTTCCATTGCACCTTCCTCTTTATTTAGCCGACTCCTAGATATGCCTTCCAAAAAAAAAAACCCACAAAAAACCTAGTACAGGGTCTGACACCCTGATAGATACTTTAATACTGAATTTATAATACAACATTCAACAGCATCCATTATTTCCAAATATGCAAAGAACTGATCTGAGATATGCTATCATGACATGAATAAACAATGTACCAATCCATCAAAACTATCCTATGCTTATCTTTTCTCATACTCTCCCACCATGGCTTTCTCTAGACAAGATTTAGCTTCTATTCTGTCTGCTGCTTGGATTTACACTACTATTATGGACTGAACTGTATTCTCCCAAAATTCGTATGTTGAAGCCATAACCCCCAATGTGGCTATATTTGAAGACAGGATGTTTAAAGAGGTAATTAGGGTTAAATGAGATCATCAGACCCTAATCCAGTAGGACTGGTGTCCTTACTGGAAAAAAAAAAAAAAAAAAAAAAAAAGGAAGACACACCAAAGATGTACATGCACAGAGAAAAGGCCATGTGAGAAAAAGATGGCTATTTGCAAGCCTAGGAGAGACCTCAGGACAAACCAAATCTGGTAACATCTTGACCTTGGACTTTCAGCCTCCAAAGCTATAAGAAAATAAATTTGTTATTTAAGTCACTCAGTCTATCGTATTTTGTTACGACAGCTCTATCAAACTAACACAACTATACAGCAGTCTTTGGTACATAATTACTAATATACCTTAACTTGACACTATATTATAATGAACTCTACAGGATATAAACTCTAGTTTTCTGCCATTGCCTGAGAAATACAATGCCCTCCCTCTGTGCCTCATATATGTATAGCTTTCTTTTTTCATCAGAGCTTGAAATATTATACTCAAGTTCCTTTCTCTTCTACCCCTCAACTGTGATCATTTCTGATTTCTACTCTTAGTTATTTACAATAGTCAGACATCTGCTTTCCAACACACTATCAAATATGTAATTTGACATATATGCCACTTGCCACTCTGACACCTTCCCCTCCCCACCCTCAATCAGCCCTTTACCATCTGCTTCACATATACTTCTCAAGCTTGACACTACAGACACTGGGCATTCAGAAGCATCACCAACCAATGAGAGCACTTCCGGTTCATGAACAAAACAATACCATGCTGCTTTCTATTATTTATCTTATTGCTCACACCAATAGGCTATCTTTTACAGCTGTTCTTGAGTTGGGAAAATTTGATGTTTAACTCTATGTAGCTACTAAAATGAAAAACTCTGCTCTTCTAATATTATCTAAAAAGATTCCAGCTTTGTGGATTTCCATCAATAAAACATGTACTAAGAGTTGACTTTTCTATTCACATTAATAGTCCTGTGCTCATTTACCCAGTTACCCAGTCTCGGTTCGCTGACCAACGCGATGTGCATTTCTATAGAGCAACAGCACTCCAAAAATAGGAGTGTGTTCAGAGAATTGAGTATCCCTTATCAACTTACTGAATAAAGCCTAAACTTTTGTTCTTATTAGAATAGTACACTGAACAACTAAGTTAATGCTTCAAAATACTCATCAAATATGGCCTTACTGCCTCAGTAAGAAGCAATACATTATGGAAAAATGTATCATTTTCATTCCTTCAAGATCTTGATTTTTATCAACACAATATTGTCAGACCACTTACAGAAAAGTTTAATCTTAAAAGTTTTCTTGGGTTTTGGTCCTTTTAAAAAGGTGTCTTCATTCACTGTGTATCAAAAACTATATTGTGCCAATGACTTTAAGTGGAATTCTAAACAATCTTATCTCCACTTCCTCACGCTGTGAGATAACAATGCTAAATTAATAACTTATGAAGAATAAGTACTCATAATAAGCTAATAGTTTTATGTAAAAGTGCAAGTTAACCATTATTTTACTGCACAGCAATTAGATATTCAGCAAGTCAAAAATTACTTATCAGTATGCCAGTAAAAGCTCAGCTATTCTGCACTGGAATTTCAGCTTGTTAAGGATTAGAAATTGTTTTCAAATACTTTGGATGAAATTATTTCCACAACATATTTCTAACTTTATTTCTTTTTAAGCAGAGTATACACTGAATATAATTTACATATTTCTGAAGAATCTGGAAATCTTGTAATGAATGTCAATTTTTATATGATAGTGGTATTCACAAAAACTACGGATATACGTAAGCATGATTCTCTGTCCCTATCTCAGGATCACCAGACTGGCTTACTTTTAGTTTATAGAAAAGCTTTCCCTGCTGTCAGCCTAACGACCTACAAATGTCCCTCTGTTCTCATTGCTGCTTCTAATCCATGTGACCTTAGAAACCAAATACTTATTTGAATTGTCTAAAATAAGCCTAACCTCTAAATGAAAGCCTAAGGGAGTCTCATACAAGTACAGAAATGTTAACCATACATTTTCATAAAATCTCCATTAACCATTTAAAGACTTTTTTTCTTTTGCAACATAATTTTATGGAGAAATATGGGCTTTACAGTCACACAGGGGTTCAGATCCTACTTTTAGCATTTACTAACTATATAGTCCTGGGTAAATAATAAACCATCTTCCCCAAAAGTTTGCATACTTGGTTTTTTTTTTTAAGATTTTATTTACTTATTTTGACAGAGAAAGAGATCACAAGTAGGCAGAGAGGCAGGCAGAGAGAGAGGAGGAAGCAGGCTCCCCGCTGAGGAGAGAGCCCGATGTAGGCCTCGATCCTAGAACCCTGAGATCATGACCTGAGCCAAAGGCAGAGGCGTTTACCCACTGAGCCATCCATGCACCCTAAAAGATTGCATACTTGTTAAAAGAAATATCACTATCGGGCGCCTAGGTGGCTCAGGGGGTTAACGCCTCTGCCTTCGGCTCAGGTCATGATCTCAGGGTCCTGGGAGAGAGGCCCATGTCGGGCTCTCTGCTCAGCGAGGAGCCTGTTTCCTCTGCTCTCTCTGTGTCTGCCTCTGCCTACTCATGATCTCTCTCTGTCAAATAAATAAATAAAATCTTTAAAAAAAAAAAGAAATCACTATCATCACCTCACAGTTGCTATGAAGTTAAATATGAAAATATGATACTGGATATTAAAAAACAATGACTCTTACAAAGTAGGTGAACAATCAAAAGGTCTACTTTCAACTTTGATTCACTTGAGTTAATGTAGCAAATTTGCTCAATTTTATCACCTTTTATAGGGTCAACAAAAATTCCATTTCTTTTTCAACATTTTTAAGTTCTCCAGTATCCAAATACGGTGTTAGTTTCTCTCACCAAATAGCTTTTGAGTATTTTATGCCTTTCTTGTTCTCCATAACTTTGAGGCTTCTCTTGCATGGCCCAAGCAGCTGAAATCCTTAAGACTGCATTAGAAACAAGGGAGGAGAAGGGGACTGCATTGGGAACATGGGAAATAATGTGCAATCCTAAGTGCTCACACTCTAGATCATGAATAAATTTTCCAAACTCAAAGTCTCCGTCTGCTACTTACTAGTAACATAACTTTGAGGCAAGCTAGTCTATCTCTCTGAGACTTAATTTCTTCATATTCAAAAAATAGTATCACTATCTAATAATATGGCCAACTATTTGAAACAAAACAGAATTTTTTTTTTTAAAAGATTTTATTTATTTATTTGACAGAGAGAAACACAGCCAGAGAGGGAACACAAGCAGAGGGACTGAGAGAGGGAGAAGCAGGTTTCCTGCAGAGCAGGGAGCCCGATGTGAGGCTCGATCCTGGGTCTCCAGGATCATGACCTGAGCCGAAGGCAGTTGCTCAACCAACTGAGCCACCCAGGCGCCCCAAAACAGAAATTTTAAAAACTAAATAAATTAGAAAATATATTCTTAAAAGTATCAAAAAGCTGACAAGATAGTAAGGAATCATAAAACCCAAACATAAGAAAGGGCAGGAATTCAGAGAGGAAAACAGAGCGCTGAAGCCAAGTCTGGCCATAACAAAAGCCAAACTTGGGCTTTGATTATCCCAGTTTCAGTTTCATAAAGATAGAAGCCAAGCTCTGGGACCACCCCAGCTAGTAAGTCTGATAGGAGACCCTATACCATATAACTGGAATCCATAAAATTACTGAAGAAAAGCTGTTCCATTCTAATCCATGCCCTAAGAACTATAAGGAAAGTTGCTTTGGCACTGAACTAAAAAGAAAAGGGGAAAGGAGAGTTCCTTCAAATTATAACTTCTTCAGTAAAGAGACAGCCATCAGTACTTTAAGATCTGGAGGCCAGAGATCTCTGCGGCAACTACCCAACTCTTTTGTTGTAGCTTGGAAATAGCCACAGACAATAAAGAAACAAATGAGAATGCTGCCTTCCAATAAAACTTTATTTATTGACATTGAAACTTGAGTTTCATATAATTTTTACATGTCACAAAATAGTTTTTCCAATCATTTAAAATCTAAAAACCATTCTTAGCTTGCAACCTTACAAAACCAAGTGGCACAGGGCAGTTTGCCTTAAGTTGTAATCACAAGACACACCATCACCTAAGCTACCACTATCCTACATACACAGATTTGTGGTCCTAATTCACATCACCTGGATGGCAACACAAAACAAACCAGGTTGGGCACCTGGGTGGCTCAGTCGGTTAATCGTCTGCCTTTGGCTCAGGTCATGATTTCAGGGCCCTAGGATAGAGTCCCACATCAGATTCTCTGCTAAATGGGAATCTGCTTCTCCCTCTCACTCTCTCAAATAAATAAATAAAATCTTTACCCCCCCCAAAAAAAAGAACAGGTTACAAGCATTTAGAACATTCCTGTGCAAATGTCACAAATAATATCCCAAGAAAAGGCATTATTTAGACCAACAAAAAGAAAACAAAACATCATGAATGAGAGCAAGCAAATAAAGGTTAGAAACAGACCTACAAAAATGTCAGTATTGGAAATGTTCATACACAAAACATAAAATAGCTGCTTATCAATGTTTAAAGCAATAAATGAGACTGAAAATATTTGAATGGAACAAGAACAATAAAAAATGACTTGGAAGATGTGGGAAACAACTTCTAAAATTGTAAAACACAACAATTAGAACTAAAAATAAAATGCAACAGTGAAGAAGAAATTACCTATAATGAAAGAAGAAAAATATAAGAAAAACAAATGAAGAAACATTTAAGAAAAAGAGAAAAATTAACAGATATGTAAATTGGAGATCCAGAAAAGAGTACCGTAATCATAACATCATGCTCTTTGAAAACAACCAAAAATCAGTAATAAAATGATGAGTAGGAGTAACAAATGGTATCTTTAACACCAACACACATCCTATCCCACATACACCTTCACAATGTAATGTTCTCTCCCCACTGAACTTGGATGGACCTTTTTAACTGTCTCCACCAACAAAGTGCAGTAAAGTGAGGCTGTATGACTTCTGAGGTTAAGTCATAAACAGTAACATGACTTCTACCTAGCACTTTCTTTCTCAGGAATTCCAACGTTCATACCATAACAACCTTTAAAAGCTCCATGGAGGGGCGCCTGGGTGGCTCAGTTGGTTAAGCGACTGCCTTCGGCTCAGGTCATGACCCCGGAGACCCGGGATCGAGCCCCACATCGGGCTCCCTGCTCGGCTGGAAGCCTGCTTCTCCCTCTCTCACTCCTCCTGCTTGTGTTCCCTCTCTGGCTGTGTTTCCCTCTATCAAATAAATAAAATCTTTAAAAAATAATAATAATAAAAAATAAAAGCTCCATGGAGAGTGCCTGGGTGGCTCAGTTGGTTAAGCATCTGCTTTCAGCTCAGGTCATGATCCCAAGGTCCTAGGATCAAGTCCCACATCGGGCTCCCTGCTTCTCTCTCTCCATCTGCTGCTCCTCCTGTTCATAAGCGTGCGCGCGCACCTGCACGCGCACTCTCTCTCTCTCTCTCTCTCTATATATATATATACATATACATATATAAAGATATATATATACATATATCTTTAAAAAAAAAAAACCTCTAAGGAAAAATCCACACAGAAAGGAACTGAGGCAGAACTGCCAAGCTGAACTGCTCCTGAATTCCTGACCCACAAAAACTATAAATGGTAACAAGCCACTACATTTTGGGCTTAACCTGTTATGTCACAACAGACAGCTAACATACAAGGAAATCCTCACAGAGTTGTAAACATAGTCCTGGGGCACCTGAGTGGCTCGGTCAGTTACGCGGCTGCCTTCAGCTCAGGTCACGATCCTGGGGTCCTGGGATTAAGTCCCACGTCGGGCTATCTGCTCAGCAGGGAGTCTACTTCTCCCACTCCGTCTGCCTCTCCCCTACTTGTACATGCTCTCTCTCATACAAATAAATAAAATCTTTTTTAAACATAAAAATAAATAAATACAGGCCTAAATAATCCATGTGACAAATAAGTAAACAGAAAATATTTTCAAATAGACTATAACAAAAATACTTGCGAGATGCAGCTAAAGCAACACCTGACAGGGAAATTTATAACTCTAAGTTTAACAGAAAAAATAAGAATGAGGGAATCGGCTATTCAAGAAGACAGGAAAAAAATAGGAAAATAAACCCAAGACAAGTAAAAGGAAATAACAGAAATGAGAAATAAAAGAAAATATATATTAGAAAGGTCCCCCTAGGGACACCTGGGTGGCTGTTGGTTATGTGCTTGGGTCATGAGCTCCGGCTCCTGGGATGGAGACCCACATCAAGCTCCCTGCTTAGATGGGTCTACTTCTCTCTCTCCCTCTGCCCTTGTCCCTTCCCTCCTCCCCACCTGCTGATGCTTTCTCTCAAATAAATAAAATCTTTTTAAAAAAGAGTGAGAAAGGTCCAACAAAGCCAGAAGTTGGACTCCTGAAAAAATCATAAACTGGCAAGCTTCTGACAACAATGATGAGGAAAAAAAGAGAAAAGGATCAGGAATGACAAAGGGGGCAAAAACTACTACAAATGCTGCAAACATTAAAATGTTAGGAGGATTTTTTAATATAGAGGAAACCGAAAAAATCCTAAAAATATATACAACTTAGCAAAACTTACTCAAGAAAACACAGAACACTTAAGTGGTCCCATTAAAATAAAACAAAACACAATGACTAATATAAAAAATCTTCCCAAAAAGAAAAGTCTAGAGTCATATTGCTTTACAAGTTTTCCCAAATACTCAAGGAATAAATAATTCAACCTTAAATAAATTCTTCCCAATTCTTTTAATGAACATGTCATAACTCTCAAATCAAAAATTCTGGCAAGGACCAGACTAGAAAGAGAAATCACAAGCCAATCTTACCCCTGAACTTGTATGCAAAAATTCCAAGCAAATATTAGCAACTGAAAATCAGCATTATAAGTATAATATACTATAACCAAGTTAGACATATTCCAGGAAAGCAAAGACAAAACCAATATTACTATCAGATGGCCAATTAATATAATAACTATATTTTAAGAAATCTCTAAAAAGTCAATATTTATTCATGTCTCAAAAGGAGTCTTCACAAACTAGGAACTGGGGAAAATGTCCTTAATTTGGTAAAAGGTACCTACAAACCTATGTCATAGTTAGTGGGGAAAGCCTAAACATTTTTCTTTTGGTATCAGAAACAAGATAAAAATAACCTCAACATACTTCTATCAACATTATACTGGTGATCCTAAGTAGCATAGGAAGCTAAGAAAAAATAATAAAAGGCATAAGGATCAGAAATAAAGAAAGAAAATCAAGAAATAAAACTGTTTTATATGCATATGGCATAACTATATATATGGAAAATGTGAAAGAATCTATAAACTCTTGTTAAATTTATTATTTGTTACAAACTGAGGATCTAAACAAATATTTTTCCAAAGAAGACATACAGATGGCCAACGGACACATGAAGATGTGCTCAATTCACTAATCATCAGGGAAATGCAAATTAAAACTACAGTGAGGTACCACATTATACTTGTCAGAATGGCTAGCATCAAAAAGACAAGAAATAAGTGTTGGAGAGGATATAGAGAAAAAGGAATCCTCATACACTGCTGGTGAAAATGTAAATTGGTTCAGACGTTGTGGAAAACAGTACAGAGGATCCTCAAAAACTTAAAAACTGAAATACCGTATGATCCAATAATTCTACTACTGGGTATTTACCGGAAAGAAAACAAAACCCTAATTTGAAAAGACATATGTTCCCCTATGTTTAGTGCAGCACTGTTTACAAGTGCCCAGGATATGGAAACAACCTGAGTGTCCACTAATAGATGAATGAATAAAGAAGATGTGTTATATATGTTTATGTGTGTGCGTACATGTGTGTACATATATATATATACACATATATAATGGAATATCACTCAGCCATAAAAAAGAATGAGCTTGCCATTTGCAACAATATGGATGGGCTTAGAGAGTATTATATAAGTGGAATAAATCAGACTCAGAAAGAAATATCATACAATATCACTTATATGTGGAATGTCAAAAAAAATGGACAAACAAAAAAAGCAGAAACAGATCCATAAATACAGGGAGGTTGCCAGAAGGAGGAGGTTTGGGAGTTGGGAAAATGGGTGAAGGGGAGTGGGAAGTACAGTCTTCTAGTTATGGAATGAATTAAGTCCTGGGATGAAAGGTATGGCAAGGAAATAAAAAGAAAAAAACACATAAATTGGTATTAGCTTCATATTTCTATATACCAGCAACAATCAGAAAATAATCTTTTAAAGATACAACTATTTAAAATTACATCAGAAAATATGAAGTGCTCAGGATTCTAACAAATAATGGACAAGGCATTTACTGAAAAAATGAGACTTAATTATCATTACAGAAATGGAAACATATCCATGTTCATAGACTATAAGACTCAATGCTGGAAAAATAACAGTTCTCCCCAAATTAACCTATAGAATCAATTAAGTCTCACTAAAAATCCCAAATGTTGTTTTTACATTGGATTATTTAGCGTGTGTAACTGTGTGTGGAATCTGACACAGTTATTCTAAAATATATATATGAAAGTGCAATGGGCCAAAAACAGCCAAGGCTCTCCTGATGAATGAGTGCAATGTAGGAAGAGTTGCCTAACCAGATATCAAAACCTATAAAACTAGAAGTAGTTAACAGCGTGTTACATATACAGAAATAGACCAATATAGCAGAGGACCAACCCTAGAAACACACCTACACAAAGATGGATACTTAATGTATGTCAGATGTGGCACTGAGATGAGTCTAGAGAGATAAACTTTTCAAAACCAGTGCCAGGATAATCAAGTATCCACTTGGGGTGGGAATAAATGAAACTACACCTCACATTATACACAAAATCTATTCCAAATATAGAGCAAATTTTTGAAAAGTTAAAACTTAAAAGCTCTTAGATAATATTGGAGAACATTTCTATAGTGTAGCGTAGGAAAGGGTTTCTTTAAAAGGGTTCCAAAATCACTGGCCAAAGTTGATAAATTCAACTATATTAAAACTGAGAAACTCTGGGGGCGCCTGGGTGGCTCAGTTGGTTAAGCAACTGCTTTCAGCTCAGGTCATGATCCTGGAGGCCCGGGATCGAGCCCCACATCAGGCTCCCTGCTCAGCAGGAAGCCTGCTTCTCCTGCTCTCAGTCCCCCTGCTTGTGTTCCCTCTCTAGCTGTGTTTCGCTCTGTCAAATAAATAAATAAAATCTAAAAAAAAAAAAAAAAAAAAAAAAAAAAAAAAAAAAAAAAAAAAAAAAAAAAAAAAAAAAAAAAAAAAAAAAAAAAAAAAAAAAAAAAAAAAAAAAAAAAAAAAAAAAAAAAAAAAAAAAAAAAAAACTGAGCAACTCTGTTGATCAACAGGCACCACAGAGAATAAAATAACAAACCACAAACATAAGATACGTGTAACAGGTATAATCAAAGGACCAGCATCCAAAGCACATAGAGAATTCCTAAAAATCAGTAAGAAAAGCAGAGACCGTCTAAAAGAAAAAAAACTGGGCAAACAACTTGAACAGGCACATCATATGAAGAAAACTCAAATGACTAAGATGTACAACTTCATTAGCAATCATGGAAATGCAAATTAAAATCATGAGATACCATCACAGCCTTCAGATTGGCAATACCAAGTATTAAGAATGTAGAGCAATGGAGGGGCGCTTGGCAGGCTCAGTCCCTGGGTCCTGCAACTCTTGATCTTGGGGTTGTGGATTCAAGTCCATTGCTAGGTAAGTACAGAGATTACTTAAAAATAAAACCTTAAAAGAAAAAGAATGTAAAGCAATGAAAATTCAAATACTGTGTTGCTGAAGTATAAATTAATCTAATAATTCTGTAAAACACTTTGCCATTATCAAATTTGAACATGTGCATACCTCACAATCTGACAAATCCATTCCTACAAATTCTGGAGAAACATCTGCAGACATGCAAACATGAAACAGGCAGAAGATGGGTGCCTGGGTGGCCAAGTGGGTTAAAGCCTCTGCCTTCGGCTCAGGTCATGATCTCAGGTTCCTGGGATCGAGGCCCGTCGGGCTCTCTGCTCAGCAGGGAGCCTGCTTCCTCCTCTCTCTCTGCCTGCCTCTCTGCCTATTTGTGATCTCTCTCTGTCAAATAAATAAATAAAATCTTTAAAAAAAAAAAAGAAACAGGCAGAAGAGGACTCACCACCAAATTGTATCACAGCAAGAAAATGAAATAAACTTAAATGTCCATTAAAACTAGAATGAATAAATTGTAGTGTAATCATAAAACAAAATATTTGACCACGGTGAAATCTAATAAACTATGGCTAATCATAATAACTTATAACAAATTTCACAAATGCTGAACTAAACTTTTTATTTTATTTATTTATTTACTGAGAGAGCAGGAGTAGGGAACAGAGGGAGAGGGAGAGAGAGAATCTTAAGCAGGTTCCACGGCCAGAACAGAGCAGGACATGGGGCTACATCTCACAGCTCTGAGATAATGTCCTGAGCAGAATCAAGAACTGGATGCTGAACTCAGGTTCCCCTGAACTCAATTTTTTAAATCACATAAAATACTATATGAAGTTCAAAAACAAGGAAAATTATATTGTTTATGAATATAATCTGAGATTCAAAATTATGAAGCAAACCAAGAAAATGATAATAAAAAAATTAGGGTACGGGGCACCTGGGTAGCTCAGTCAGTTAAGCATCTGCCTTCTGCTCAGGTCATGATCCCCAGGGTTCTGGGATCCAACCCTGCATCAGGCTCCCTGATCAGCAGGGAGTCTGCTTTTCCCTCTCCCTCTGCCCCTCCCCCACTCATTCTCTCTGGTTCTCTCTCTGCTTTTCTTTCTCTCCAAAAATTAAATAAATTTTTTTTAAAAAGTTAGGGTATTGGGGCACCTGGGTGGCTCACTGGTTAAGCGACTGCCTTCGGCTCAGGTCATGATCCCGGAGACCCGGAATCGAGTCCCACATAGGGCTCCCTGCTCGGCAGGAAGCCTGCTTCTCCCTCTCTCACTCCCCCTGCTTGTGTTCCCTCTCTGGCTGTGTTTCTCTCTGTCAAATAAATAAAATCTTTAAAAAAAAAAAAGTTAGGGTATTAACTACTTCCATAAAGGGGGATGTATATCAACAAGAGCAAGGGAAGGGAGAAGTACAGGGGAGGCAATCCTGGTTTGTTGGCCTGAGTGAAAACAACACAAATATTCACTTCACAATCTTCTTTAAACTGCAAGTTTTATTCTACTCTCCTGTATATATGAATAAAAAGTAACAACTGCATACACCTGCTATGGTAATTTAATACAATAAAGCAATCTATGTTAAGTATGGTACCTAGTGCTAGTGTGCATTAAAAAACTACTATAATTATATAATTTTTGTATCCTCCAAAGTTGCTGATGGTAGATACTCAAATATACTGTCCAGTAAATGAAACAAATTCCGATGGTAAATACACTTACAATGGTGAACACTGCCTAACTGGTCAAGTACAGAATTACGGATTCCCAATGTTGTACACCTGAAACTAATACAATATTGTAAATCAACTACACTCCAATTTAAAAACTTCAAGGGGCGCCTGGGTGGCTCAGTTGGTTAAGCAACTGCCTTCGGCTCAGGTCATGTTCCCAGAGACCTGGGATTGAGACCCACATCGGGATTCCTGCTCGGCAGGAAGCCTGCTACTCCCTCTGCTTGTGTTCCCCTTCTCACTGTGTTTCTCTCTGTCAAGTAAATAAATAAAATCTTAAAAAAAAAAAAATTCAATAAATGAAACAAATCACTTTGAATCACTGGAGGAAAGGACCATTTAAATCTGAATGGCTAGGTTCCCTAACTTCCAATTTCTATTTCACAAGCCCCAGAGCTTGAATCCCTACTATCCTAACAGGTACCCTTCCCTCTCCCTTTAATATTCCTGATCACTTACCCTTTATACTCATCGTATGCATCTTACTATACATCAGACTGTCAGCAACTGTCACTGAATACTTGGAATCTAAAATCCGAGAGGTTTAAGACAGAAAAGAGGAAGAAGAAAAGCTAAAGTTAGGAAGAGGGAAGTTGTGGAAAAAAAGAGTGGGGACAGAACTTGAGTTATCCTTACATGAAAACACCCAGGACATCAGGGATCTCTAGTTTTAATGCTTTAAGAAGCCCAGAAGGAGAAAAAACAAGTCAATCCTCTATTGTCTGACCCAGGTTTCATACAACAATTAAAGCAGAATTGCACTGATACTGATTACCTAATATTTAGGGGCAAGAAAGTACACCTTTGTCCAAGATATATCTACTTCTGAAAGTCTCTTAACAAAAAAACAACAAAACAAATCAACAACAACAAAAAACACAATAAAGCCCCCTATAGGCTTACTTGAAGAAACCAACTCCTTCTCAATTACTTGAGGGAGGAAATTGTAATTTTTAATTAATTTATTCCATATGTATTACTTATAAATCCAAAAGATTAAACACGGATATCAGATCTAGACTCATTCATAAAATCATGGGATTATCAGCACAGTAGGATATGATGACTCCATGAAAAAGACCTGAATGCGCCAATATGGAGTGCTCTTCCGAATATATTAAGTGGAGGGGGAAAAAAAGAGGTACAGAACAGTATATGTAGGTAGATAAACAGATGAACACACACAAACCCACCCTTACCTCTGGCATATGAAGGGAAAATACATACATACATCCTATTTTTCAAAGAAAAAAATACTGGGATGACTGATCAAAAACTCACAGAAAATGGCTACCTTTATGGGAGAACAAGGACGAAACAGAGTAGAAGAAATAGGGGGTGAAAAATAGGATTTCTATATATACCTTTTCATTTGGTATCTCCTTTTGAACTAGGAAAGTGTTTCATATATTCAAAGGGTAAATTAAACCAAAAAAACAGGGGAAGCAAACCCTAAAATGAAAAACAAATGGACCTGACTATACACATACTAAACAATCACACTGAGAAAATAATGATTTCAAGCACCTTTTACATACAGTACTAATAAAAAGTATTATCTTTAGTGGGATACATTCTAAGGACAAAATGAAATGCAAAGAAATCTTAAGCTTCACTGAGTAAGTTTACTTAATTTTGAAACTACTTTAAGTGTACTTTAAATAAATAAATAAATATTAATAAAAACTAAGAACTTCAATGTAAGAGATTAAAACAACTTTATTAAAAAAAAAAAAGACTGAAGAAACCCCACAATATTACATCTGAAACAAAATTATCAATATGACCTCATACATTTTTTCCCCTCCAGGCAAGACCTAGAAGCAAAGACAGCCCCATAACAAGGAGCATACTTAGCATCCAAATATTTGTTTCTAAATATCATCTTCCACTATAAGGAGACAGAGCTCCTTAGAGAAACTGCTGATTGTAGTCAAAAAGAGGCAAAGTTCATGGTGAGCCAAAATATCTTAAACCCAAAAGGACTCACTCAAAGACTAATAATGCACTTGTGCAAAAAGAAATGACCTGGGTGACTCAGTAGGTGAAGCATCTGACTCTTGATTCTAGCTCTGGTCATGATCTCAGGGTTGGAAGATCAAACCCGGAGTCAGGCTCCACACTCAGCACGGAGTCTGCCCCTGAGATTCTCTCTTTTACTTGCCTTCTGCCCCACCCCCATTCATGCTCTCTTGCAAATGTTCACACATGCCTTTTCTCCCTAAAATAAATAAATGAATGAATGAATGAATGAATGAATAAAATCTTTAACAAAAAAAAAAAGAACTGAGGAGTATGCTTGGAGGGGCTCCCAATGTCTTTATCTGAGACAATTTCAGTATCAAAAAAAAAAAAAAAAGTAACTCACTATAGTACAACAAATAAAAATCCAAGAGAATAGAAAGCCATTCATTGTCACCATTGTAGATAACAATCAGACCAATGGTTCACTATGAAAATTATATGAGAAAGAATTAAGCCTTTATTTACTCTGCCCCTTAGGAGGAACTACAGTTCACTCCCAGCTCATGGAAACTCTTTTTAACTGAAGAATGAGAGCTAATACACGTAAAAGAATTACAGAATCAGAAAAATCACCAATTTTCAAAATTCAATTAAGTAAGTGTTTTGCCTAAGGTTCAATAAAGGATGCTAAAATTATTAGATAAAGCATACTTAAGAATGGAATTTTATATGATACCAAAGTATTACCTCCACAGATTATTGTACTTGATGATTATAGCGGGAAAAATATATTTCTACAATGGAGAGACAGCAAACATCAACCTTAAACTTCATAAAACTTTTATCACTAATAGTGATACTGTGTACCTCCCGTAATATGTAACATGAAATATAACATCGCCTATGATGTATTCTTGCCAAAACTTTTTTAACATGTATCTAATCAAGCCTTTAAAATATAACTTCCAGGGGCACCTGATGGCTCAGAGGGTTAAGCCTCTGCCTTTGGCTCACGTCAGGATCTCAGGGTCCTGGGATCGAGTCCCACATCGGGCTCTCTGCTCAGCAAGAAGCCTGCTTTCCCCCTCTTTCTCTGCCTGCCTCTCTGCCTATTTGTGATCTCTCTGTCATAAATAAAACCTTTAAATAAATAAATATAATAATATGATATAATATAATATAATATAATATAATATAATATAATATAATATAATATAATATAATATAATATAATATAATTAACATAACTTAGAGGGGCACCTGGGTGGCTCAGTCATTGGGCATCTGCCTTCAGCTCGGGTCATGATCCTGGAGTCCCAGGATGGAGCCCCACATCAGGCTCCCTGCTCAGCAGGAGGCCTGCTTCTCCCTCTCTGACTCTCCCTGCTTGTGTTCCCTCTCTGTGTTTCTGTCAAATAAATAAAATCTTTAAAATATATATATATTTATAACTTTCAGTTTATAAGATGTACAGTAAACAAAGGAACAAGTAAAACAAAAGCACAAAGAAACAATCAGATAACTCTAGAAAACAGGCCATTCTACAAGGAAATGATCTTATCGTCTCAAAGAAATGTCAATATCATAAGAAAGAGGAGTGGAAGAAGGAGCTTTTCTAGATTAAAAGAGACTAAAAAGATAATCAACTGCAAGCAAAAATCTTGACCAAAACCTGGTCAGAAAAAAATCATTTTATGGAACAAACAGAAAAATTTAAATATAGACTGAATATTAAATGCTATTAAGAAACTACTGTTATTTTTATTTTTTTTTTAAGATTTTATTTATTTCTTTGACAGAGAGAAACACAGCGAGAGAGGGAACACAAGCAGGGGGACTGAGAGAGGGAGAAGCAGGCTTCCCACCAAGCAGGGAGCCTGATGTGGGGCTTGATCCTGGGTCTCCAGGATCATGACCTGAGCCGAAAGCAGTCGCTTAACCAACTGAGGCACCCAGGCACCCCTGTTATTTTTCTTAAACACTGGTAATGGCACAGTAGTAACTGTGAAGAGTATCTATTCATTATTCATTTTTTTAAAGATTTTATTTATTTATTTGACAGAGAGACAGATCACAAGTAGGCAGAGAGGCAGGCAGGCAGAGAGGAGGAAGTAGGCTCCCTGTTGAGCAGAGAGCCCGATGCAGCAGAGATCCCAGGACCCTGAGATCATGCCTGAGCCAAAGGCAGAGGCTTAACCCACTGAGCCACCTATGCACCCTATTCTTTTTTTTTTTTTTAAGTTTTATTTATTTAAGTAATTTCTACACCCAATGTTTGGCTCATGATCCTGCGGATCAAGAATCGCAAGCCCTTCTGACTAAACCAGCCAGGTGCCTCAAGAATATCTCTTTTCTTAGAAGATATATACTCAAGTATTTTGAGGTAAACATCATATTTACAGCTTTCAAAAGGTTCACTGAAAGTATACAAGTGCACATATAGAAAACCATAAAGCTTCAATCTAGGTGGCAGACCTATCAATAACCTCTATTCTAACTGTTCAGCTTTTCAATATTTTTGGTTTTTTATTATTAAAAAAAAAGGAGAGGAGGGGTAGGAAGAGCACTAAGAAGACAGAGTTACAAAAGCAAGTAAGGAAAAAATAAGATCTAAAAGTCAGTTATAAACACGTATCTACACAGTCACCTGAAGAACTTTCTCCCTTACATTTAAAAAAGGAAAAAAATTCAGAGATTACTCATCCCACTATCATCTGATCAATGTAAGTAAACAGATTTCAAACAAATACTTAGACACTACAAACAGCAAAAGTACTATGATCTGTCAATGATTTAAGGAATGTTTGTCATTGGCAAACAGAACATTTTCTTATGATACCTCACAGTGAATCAAAATACACTCTAACACACCTACTAAACTATCAGTAAGAAATCAAGAAAAGCATTTCTTTGAAATTTCTTTACTTCAAAAGTATGATCACACTCGAAAGATAGCTAGCAGGGTGCCTCGGTGGCTCAGTCTAAAGCGTCTGCCTTGGGCTCAGGTCATGATCCCAGGGTCCTAGCATGGAGCTCCACACCAGGCTCCCTGCTCAGCAGGAAACCTGCTTCTTCCTCTCCTACTCCCCCTGCACTCCCTCTGCTTGTGTTCCCTTTCTTGCTGTGTCTCTGTCAAATAATAAAATCTTAAAAAAAAAAAAAGAAAAAGAAAAAAGAAAAAAAAGACAGCTAGCCAACTATCTTTCTAAGATTTACTTTTATTAGCATCTAACTTTGATTAGCCATTTATTCTAAATACCATACAATGAAATTCTTTAAATTTCTAATCTCCTATTTAAATATAACAAGAAATAGACACATTTGCAGGAGGGAAGGGACTTGTTGAACAGCAACTAAGTTCCTACTGTTTTATATAGTGTTTAATGATAATCTTGTCTCAGGTAAATAATTCCAATTTGAGAAATGAACATTCTTGAAGCTCAGAAATGTTAAGTGATTTGCCTATAAATGACAGCTTATTAAGTGATGAGGCTGGAAACTGAATTGAGGTCACTGGAAACCGAGGTTTGAAAGTTCATATTCTTTCCACTTTAATGGATTTAATATTTACAGACAGAAAAGTCCATCTAAGGAACATTATGCTTAAAAAAAGCTTCATATTCAAAGAGCTACATAATGTTAAAGAAAAATCAAAACTGAGAAAAAAATACACTCTAAAATTATTGCTGGTTGTAAAAAAAAAACAATTCTTAGCAAGCCAGCTGTCTATGACATAGGACAGCTAGTACTTTCCTCACTGTACATGTAAAATTACACTTGAGTTGTCCGTTGGATGACCCCACTGCCAAAATATGCTAGCAACATAATTCACATTAAAACTCAGAGGCCAAACACCATTTGGAAAGAACTTTACATGTTTACACATCTCCAGCATGTTCACTAATCAAAACTAATAGGCAATTTTCAACAAATATTCTTGGGCGCCTGGGTGGCTCAGTGGGTTAACTCTCAGGACATGTTCTCAGGGTCCTGGGATCGAGGCCCACATCGGGCTCTCTGCTCAGCAGGGAGCCTGCTTTCTCCTCTCTCTCTCTCTGCCTGCCTCTCTGCCTACTTGTGACCTCTCTCTGTCAAATACATAAAATCTTAAAAAATAAACAAAACAAATATTCTTTTATCTATGATATCATTTTTTGCCACTCTAAAATACTAAACTTATAAACAAGAAAATCTACCTAAATACAAACATCCCGCAACTGAGTATTAGAATATTAGTTATATGTGATTTTAAATTTATTACATATCAGTATGCAAAAATTGCACTTCTACAACAGAACTTATGTTCTTATGTTATTTCTACAGGATCAAAATCCCAATATCTTTGTCTCCTTTATGTTTAAAAACACAAAATACATAGAAATTCTGAAGTTAAAGAGTTTTTCCCATTTCAAATTAAATGCTCTTTGAACTGGATTGGTGACTAGAAGAGGGCATGAGGTGGCTTATGGAGTTGTGATATTCTGCATCTTACTATGGGTGTTGATTACACTGGTGTGTTTACTTGGTTAAAATTCATTTAGGATCTGTATACTTTTTTGTATACTTTATACTTTATAAAAAGCTTATTTAAATCCCCAGTGTAGGGAAGCTTGGGTAGCTGTCACTAGGTGTCTGTCTTCAGCACAGGTCATGATCCCGGAGACCCAGGATCAAGCCCCGCATCAGGCTCCCTGCTCAGCGGGGAAACCTGCTTCTCCCTCTCTGACTCCCCCCGCTTGTGTTCCCTCTCTAGCTGTGTTTCTCTCTGTCAAATAAATCAAATCTTTAAATAAAATAAAATAAATCCCCAATCTAAAAACCTTCCTTCCTATATTACAGGGCTATCAAAGAAGTTAAAGCCCAGTGAAGAAAATAGACAAGTAATTAGTAATTTCACTAAGGAGCTATGACAGAATCAAGTAGGAGTAGCATCTAACTCAACCTAGACTTACTGAAGATATAACTGAAGTGAGTTCTGAATGGGAGAAGGGAAAGATAGGAAAGGAACAGAGATGCTAAGACAAGAGAAAAAGTGTCTTATCTGAGCAGAAACCTCAGTTCAGTGAGGGTGGATCAAATAATTTAACGAAGAGAGCAAGGAAGGAAAGCCTAGAGAAGTAACAGGTCATGAAGAATCTCACATCCAAGCCACGATACAGTTAAGCTTTATCCTGAAAGCAACTGAGAAAGCACTAAAGATCTTCCAGTAGGAAAAGACATGATCAGATTTGTTTTTGTACTACAAATGTCAATTACAGTGTGTGCCATGCTTGCAATCCCATTTTGTGAGAAATTAGCATGCACACTGCCCCATGCTTTTCACCATTATGATCCCGCCCCACACCCACATATGGCCAACACTAAATGGCCAGGAGTGATCACATGACCCAAATATACAGACTTGTAGCAGCCTATGAGAAAAAGACCTGAACCAAAGAGATTTTTTCTTGGGAATTCAAACCAGAAAATCCCAGGGTAGAGGAAGAAGTTAGCAAACAGGAGCTCAAATTAAAACAAGAGCATCCAGGAGGCAAAATGTTGGCACAGGTGCAACATAGTAGTTATAAGGAGGCAGAAGTTAAGAATAAATAGAAGTTGGGAAATAGAGGAGGAAAAACTGGAATAGAGAGAAAAAGTAAGCCAAAAAGAAAGAGTAAGTGTAGTTAAGACAAGTTAACTATAGACCTCTAGAGAGAAATTTGTCTTCTCCTGCTTCTGGCTTTATTTATTAAACTCCTATTCTTCTTGAGACCAAGTTTATACTTTTCCTAAGTTCCCTTGTGCATGTTTCCTTTCATGCTCAAAAAAGCACTCTACTACTTACTGTAACTTGAGTCTCTTCTTTGCAAATGAAACAGCCTAACAAAAAGAGCAGTTTAGAACACCTAATCTGGCAGCAGTGAAGAGAAAGAATGGCAGGGTAGAGCAAAATAAGAGGCAGAAAAGAGAAAGCAACAAGACCACTTAGAAAGTATTATAGAAGCACAACAGACATCTGGGGTTAAAATAAAGTAGAAACGGGGCACCTGAGTGGCTCAATCGGTTAAGAGGCTGCCTTCAGCTTAGGTCAGGATCCCAGACTCCGGGGATAGTGCCCCCACTTAGCACTGTCACCTCAGCAGGGTGTCTGCTTCTCTCTCTGACCCTCCCCCCTCTTGTACGCTCTCATTCTCTTTTACTTGCTTTCTCTCAAATAAACAAGTAAAATCTTTTTAAAAAATAAATAAAGTAGAAACAACAAAAATAGCAGTAAGAAATTATCTGAAATATCATGAGAGAGAATGTAGTAAGGTACAGAGTTCCTGATTCATAGGTTCCTTAAGACTTCTGGAGATGACAGTGATGCAATTCATCAAGATAGGAAATCAAAAACAAAATTTTTCTTGTAGTTTGTCTCCCTCTACCCCCTTCTTTTTGGAAGGAAAAGGAGAAAGGGTTTTTTACTTTGTAAAAGGCTGAAGTGCTTGTGAAATGTGAATCCAAGTGGAGATGTCCATTAGCAGTGATTCACAGAGGTCTAGAGTTAAGGAACGAGGTCTATACAGCAGCTCTAGATTAGGAAAACATAAAGTCGATGTTAGATTTTAGAACATGACCCAAAATTCTTTGACTAATATTTATTTTAAACTAAGTTAATTTAACTTGAAAAATCATGCAAACTAAGAAACTTAGTATTTTTGACAACCATATTTTAAAACATCCTGCACTTCACCACAAATGAAGACTGAACCAACGTCTACAACAGCAAAACTCAAATGATTAGAAAAGATGGGTTTACAGTACTAATTTCTACTGAGGTTTTACTTTAAGAAAAATCTAAGTTTATTCCATTTCCCTCATAAACTATCTACCACTAATGTGAACTAAGGGAAAAAACTTAATCACATGGTAGTGAACCTCACTACAGATACTTAAACTATAGTAAGATTTTTTTTTAAATAATTTAATCACTTAATTTACTAGCTTCAGACATTCAACTCTACCTACACTGTAAATGTTGTATTTCTGTCCTATAATCTTTTCTCCTCTCATTTATACCTTTTGCCCCCCAAAATCTATTACAACCCAGAGGTTGATAATGAACTTAAGTCACAAATCCAGCTGCCCCTTGGCCATCAAGCTCTGACAGAAATATAATCATCCAAATCCAACTTGTCACAAATTAAATTCTTCTTTGTTGACAAAAATAAAAATCCCATTCCTCCCTCATCATTCCTTCGGTGAAACGTACAAGCTAGAAAGCTAAATATTCTATGAATCTTCTCCCTAATTCCAAATGCAATGAAACCACCAAGTCCTGACTACTCCCATTACCCAAATACAGACCCACTACCATCACTTGCCTGATATTCCTGCCTTTAGTCTTAGACTACTCTTTAATCCACTCTACTCACTGCAGCCACAGTGACCTTTCAATAACTTATTTGATAAATATTATAATCACTGTCAAAGGTGGTCACTCCATGGAAGCTCAGAAGTTCCATGAGAACTTTAGTTATATCCTTTTTTGTAAATTCAATACAAAAGAGTCACCAGGAAATTTGAAATCCTGATAATTACTTAGAACATAAACAACTAATACATTTCAAAGAAAAGTATGCAGTGTTGTTTGCAAAAGCAAAGACTAAAAATAATCTCAAGGTCATAAAAGCAATATTATCTAGCCCATAAGTGAGGCATTTCCATATGTACTGTTGTTCTATGATTTCTTGGATCTATTATTAAGTAGCGGGTTGAGAAGGGGGGAACGTTATAGAACGTATAGGAAGGTATAGAGTGTAAACTGTGGTGCTTTTTAATATAATTTAAGAATATAAATTTAAGAACGTATAGGTTTGTGTACGCCAGAAATATCACAGGCAGGACCCACAGAAGTTGGCTCTAAAGAATGAAAACGGGTGGCTGGACGATACCGGGCGGGGGAAGCTCTTTATTGTATATTCTTTTGAATTTCTTGACTTTCATACTATATCTAGTTATTATCTATAATTTTAATATGATGTTCTCCCTCCTCAGCTTCACACACACAAAATAAAAATTTTAAAAGCACTAACTACCAAAACCTGACAATACCTCATCCCTACACCAACATTAAAATTAGGGAACTGGTCATTTAGCGCAACCTGACATCTCCTTCTTGACAACTCAGAAGTTCAACTTCCACAAGCAAAATTTTATCCACTATTTCGCTGCTGCTGAGAAGGCTGCTGCATGACAACTGTAGTTGCTTCAGGGAGCAGAAATTTATTATTAAATTGACATTAAACTCTTCAAGTATTAAGAAAAGCTACAAAACTTATTTTTCCAGCAAATTCAAAACAGATTAAAAAAAACAACAACCCCCTGGCATCATTCCAAAACTGCGGGACAATGTGTAAGAATCCACAGGAAGGTGAAGCAAGTATTACCCGGAGACACTGTCACATCCCTCAGTGTGCCGTGATTTGATCCTTACGGAGGTCCCTAAGGCCGCACGTTCTACAGGAGACAGGACGCGCAGCAGGCCGTGCGATCTGCCAGGACACACAGCCTCTGTCCTGGGCTTCCACGCTCTTCCGCCCTCCATCCTCAGCCACCAGATTAAACCCTCCAAACACGGGCGTCCGCTGTCCCCTTAAGCCCCCGGGGAGGGGGGGCGGGAAGGGAGACGCGGAGATACCAGGTGAAGCAAGCATCCCTCCAGGATTTACGGGCGAACCCTTCAACCAAAGACAAGAACAAGATAACAGGTCCGGCCGAGAAGGGCTGGCGGAGCGGCTGCCGTCCGATGAGCCTACGGAGGCTGAGCAGCCCCGGGAGGAGCGGGAGGGAGGGAGGGGTGGCTGCGACGGCGGTGCCGCGGAGCCGGGGGTCGCCGGGGGTTAGCGGGCGGCCTTCAGGGTCCCGGAGGCACTGTCAGCGGGTCAGCCTCCGCGAGGCCGAAACGCAGTCTGGAAGCTCCACTAAGAGTCCTGAGGGAGTCCCAGGGGGCTTCCCTCGGGCTCCGCCGGGGTGCGGGGCTGGCGGCCAGGAAGGGGTCCAGCAGGGAGCCGGCGCAGCCCCCGGGAGTCCGGGGCGTCTCCGCTGGGCGGGGCGGGGCGGCCCCGCAGGAGCCCAGGAGCGGGAGCGAGACGTGGGCCGGGCCGGGCGGCGGGCCCCGGGCTTCTGGGGCGGGTCTTACCTCGGGCTCGGCCGCGCTGGCCGCCACAGCCCCCTCCTCTTCGCCAGAAGCCACCTCGTGCCCGCGACCCCGCGGCCAGGCGCCGGAGACCGCAGAGGCTGATGCCCCCGAGGGTCGGACGGCTCCGGAGGGGGGCCCAGCAGCCTCAGGGTCCGCGGGAGCGGCGGCCGCGCATCCCCCGCCCTGTCAGAGAGGCTCCACCCGGCCGGGGCAAGCACATCCCCTGCCGCTCCCCGCCCAGAGAGCACGCGTCGGGCGGCCGCCGCCTCGGCCGCTGTCGCCGGCGCTCCCGGCCGAGGCCGCGGGTGCCTCCGCCGCCGCCCCTCACAGCCCCTGCGGTCCTCTCAGCAGCCACAGCCAACCGCCGCCGCGTCCCTCGTCGGCTCAGGCCCGCGCGCGCCCCCGACCCCGCTCACGCGGCCCCGCCCCGCGCGACTCCCAGGCTGCGGACGGGCCGGCGCGCGCGCACTTACCTCCCACGCCCCCTACCGCCTGCCAGAACAGGCCGGCCTGCCGACCTGGCCCCCGCGTGTGACGCCGCCAGAGGATATCTCAGGCGCTTGCGCGAGCACGCCCCATTCGTCCGCCCCAGGGGGCCCCGCCCAAACTTTTTCTTCCTCACCTTACGGCAGAGCTCAGAACTGTGCCTCAGATTCTCACTCCAGTAGAGAGGAATGTCGCAAGGTTGGAGTAAAAAAACTCTGGGTTTGCGACCGTAGCTCCCGGTTTCCGGCCAATACAGAGGTGCCTGCAGGCTGGTCGGGGTGGTGAGGCCCGAGGCAGGTAAGAAGCCGCCTCCCCGCTTCGGTTGGTCGGGCAGTCTGTCCCGGCCCCGAGCCGCTGTTCAGCCCACGCAGACTGAGCATATCTTTGCCCCCTCCCCAGTTCTGGTGCGGGATTCTTAGCGCCGCCCCTCTTAGCCCCCGCCCCTTCCCCCCCATTTCCCCGCCCCCGACCTCCGCTTCCTAGTCTTTCCATTCATTCCCTAGACTTTACCGAGTGCCTTCTCGTGCATTAGACTCTACAGAGTCAGAGCAGGTGAAACCTTTCCGCTTCCTGAAGTGCGGGGCTATGTGGGTGACGTTTAGAGAATCCGCAGTAGTAATAAAGTAAAAGTATGGGGGCGTCTGTTTGGGGCTCAGGTCTTGATCCCAGGGTCCTGGAATCGAGCCCTAAGTGGGGTCCCCTGCTGGGCGGGAAGCCTGCTTCTCCCTCTCCTCCCCGTTCTTGTCCTCTCTCTTGCTGTCAAATAAATAAAATCTTATTTAAAAAGTAAAGTAAAAGTATGACCGAAAAAAAAAAGGCAGACGACCCTCTCAGCATAGAAGACGGCCCCTGATTGTGCGGAAGGACTGGGGAAACCCTTTCCAAGGTGACCTTTGAGTCACTCCTGACCTGTGTTAAAAGGCTCATGAGCAGTGGCTGGTCAAGAAATAGGAGATTGAAGCGGAGAGGATGACGGGGCCAGAGGCATGGGAAAGCATTGGCCGTAGGTGTATATTACCCTTTAAAGAGGCATCGTTGTAAAGGTTGAGAGATGAGCGGCGAGATGTGGGCCTAAAGAACGTTTTCTTTAAAGATGGGAGACTTAGGCATAAAAGAGTACTACCTTGGAACCCAGAAGTGGACAATTCATGGATGAGGTGGCTAAGTTAATAGCATCAAGGGCACTAGTGGAACTCAACCTTGTGTGCACGTTAGAATAACTTGAGAAGCTATTTTGTGCGTTTTGTGGTGGTTTGGGGTTTTTTTTTGTTTTTGGTGTTTTATTTTTTAATAAAACCAAGGCTTTTGTTCCAGTTGAACAAACTCTGGGTTTAGGGGCTCAGGTATGAGTATTTTTTAAGGCTCCTGAGGTGCCCTGAAGCTTGAGAAAAGGATGGGCTGTAAGGAAGGGCAGGAAGTTGAGGACGTTGGCTCTGTAACATTAAGATGGAACTCATTACGGGAGAGACTTGGGAATGGAAAGAGAAGCTCGACCACAGTGATGGAAGTTTTGGAAACTACTCTGGGCAGTGGGAAAAGTGTCATTTCTGTCTTTCCCTTCAGCACACTGCAGTACAGTTCCATCCCTCAGTCTTAATGAAGTTCACTTCAGGGCTCTCTTCCCTTTCCCTTCCATCCAACATCTATCCGCTGGGGATCCAACCCTAGGGCTCAATCAAGGGCATCTTCATTTCTGTCCCCAAAAAGAGCTAAGTCAATTTGAGATTCAAAGACTAACTTAACTCCCCTAGAGATTACTGCATACAGTGCCTTGCCAATTTAAAATCTGTCATCTGTTATAAAAACAGTTAAGATATAGCCCTATTAAGTTCTCATACTATTAGGGAAAACAAACCTTTTATAAAAGAACAATTCACTTGGCAGGCAGAGATTTCTATAAGGCAAAGCCAAAGCCAGAGCATGGCTACTGTCTATTAGCCACGGCTAATCCAAGAACTTGTCTATCTGCCTCCAGATAAAACATTACCTGTTGTCCGGTATGACTAGGGCTTAATATGGGGAGTAGGGGTAGGGCAGAGATAAAGATGATATAGCATAGAAGCAGACTGAGCATATCTTTGCCCCTGATTGTGCGGAAGGACTGGGGAAACCCTTTCCAAGGGTTGTGAACAGATTATAAAGAGCCCTGAATTCCAGGCTAAGGTGTTTAGATTATCTACTATAAGCAATCAATAGGTATAAATAACTAAGATAAAAATAAAATAACCTTCTTTTATACCATAGACTTCTTTGGCAGCCTGGCCAGTGGACCCCGTCTCAGAATGCTTTTAAGTGTGAAAATAAAGTAAATAGAAACAAAATCAATTTTATTGAAAATTTTAAAAATATTAAACAAGTGTATGATGCAGTTATATATGTGTTTCTTTAAGCGTTAAATAACATCTGATGCCAATAATTTCAAAATAATGATGAGTATAAATTATATTTTGAGATACCTGTACAACTTCAGTGTGATATGAAAATATCATATTTCCATTGGTGAAAAGATATAGGAACTGCTAACACTACTGTAGATTATCCTACACTTATTGAAGAAAATGTTAAATTTCAGTGAGATATTATCAAAAAAAAAGATGCAATTTTTTTTTCCCAGTCCAACTTCATGGAACCTTTAATTCTAACTGCATCCTGGCCCATGGACCATAGATTTATAAAAAGCTGACTGTAATGGTTTTAAGCAGGATGACAGATCAGATCAGTGTTTCAGAAGGTACTGGTGTAGTATTCACTTCCCAGCCTCTCTGTGGGAGTAGGGAACTGGCTATTTTCTTTTCTTCTTGTATCTAAGGGCTACAACCAATACTAATCCACTGTTGCCTAATAATTTGGGCCTATAGGAGTACTGAGCTTGTGCTTATATGTGCAGGACCAGTACTAGGAAATAAACTGGGAAAGGTACATTGGGACTCTTTTTGTGGAAATCTGACTGCCAGGGTATAATTAATACTTAATTTAGCAGATAATGAAGAGATGTTAAAAATTTTAGAGTAGAATAATGTAATTAGAGTTATGTTTTAAAAATTAATCTAGCAGTAATGTGTAGATTGGCTTGTCAGAAGATAGGAGTGAGGGACGCCTGGGTGGCTCAGAGGGTTAAGCCTCTGCCTTTGGCTCAGGTCAGGATCTCAGGGTCCTGGGATCGAGTCCCACATCGGGCTCTCTGCTCAGCAAGGAGCCTGCTTTCCCCCTCTTTCTCTGCCTGTCTCTCTGCCTATTTGTGACCTCTCTCTCTATCAAATAAGTAAATAAGATATCCTTCTTTAAAAAAAAGAAGATAGGAATGAAGAGTCTGGCCAATAAATAATTTAAAAAATTTTTAACTAGATTTTACTATAAAGTGGTCTTTAAAGGGTCTGCTAGTTTACTTTTGTTTCCCCAGTGTGACTGACTAAAGAAACATAGATTGGCATATACCTTTCGGTAGAGATGTACAGACCAGTATGGAGGTTAATTAACATTTGACATGGTCAAGAGGCTAGCCCATTCTTTGGTATTATAAGTGATAATGTTAGTACTACTTCTTTTTTTTTTTTAAAGATTTTATTTATTTATTTGACAGAGAGAAACACAGCTAGAGAGGGAACACAAGCAGGGGGAGTGAGAGAGGGAGAAGCAGGCTTCCCGCCGAGCAGGGAGCCCAGTGTGGGGCTCGATTCCGGTACTCTGGGATCATGACCTGAGCCGAAGGCAGTCGCCTAACCAACTGAGCCACTCAGGCGCCCCTAATGTTAGTACTTCTGATAGATAATGGCTTTTACTCTATATATAGGTTCCAGGTGTTGCTAAGGCCTTCCTTGGTTAAATTCCATATATACCTGTAAAGCCTATAGTTCTGACTTTTTTAAGGTCAAGGTTGCTCTTTCTTTGTCAATCCCTTAAACCTCTTGAATGAGTAAAATACATTAGCAAACAAAAAGGAAGTCCTCAAAGCCCAGATAACCCATCCCTTTAGAAACTGATGAATACCAGACTATGTAAAACTTAAAAATTCCAGCTAGTGCCCAACTTGTATGCTTTTTTAAACATATTCCAAAAAAGTAATTATGGGGTCCAAGTATTACTAATCCAAATAGGTAATGTAAAGTTAATTCTCTGAATTGGTTTCTCTGAGAGACTGCCGTCTTCAGCATGACTAGCATATATTGATCTTGTCCATCTAACTATTGGAGACCATTTGGGTAGCGATATGGTTCAATACAGACTGAGAACCAAGTTGATATAGAAGTTGAGGTTCATCTGTTTTCTCCTTTTTGGGGGAGTGGTGAACAGGTCTTACCTGCAGCAAGAATACTTGAAACTAACGAAGCTTTTTAAGAATCTTTTTACTCACAAAAAGATCTCTGAAATTTCTTTGGCCTACATTTAAATGGCTACCCCTTGTCACACCTTCATGTTAGAAAAGCACTAGAACACAATCCTGAAACTGAAAAAAATTGTCCCAATTACAGTTATTATTTTTGAGCATCTAGATTATAGGTTTAAAAACTTAAGGCTTCCGGGGCGCCTGGGTGGCTCAGTTGTTAAGCATCTACCTTCAGCTCAGGTCATAATTCCAGGGTCCTGGGACAAAGCCCCACATTGGGCTACCTCCTCAGGGGGAGCCTGCTTCTGCTTCTCCTCCCTGCTTGTGCTCTCTCTTTATCTCTGTCACTATCGCTGTGTCTCTCTCAAATAAATGAATAAAATCTTTTTTTTTTTTTTTAAATGAATAAAATCTTAAAAAAAAAAAAAACTTGAGGTCCTCCTTCCCTCATGGCCGGTGAGTAAATACTCATTCAGAGTACTGTGGTGGGTTCAGTTCCTTCAAAACAATAGCTTGGGATTTTTGGCCTTAGTTGGCTCTAATATTCTCACTACTATTTGTTGTAGCAACTTGGCAGTTTACATTAGCAGCTAAAATAAATAGTTGCTAGAAATGTTTAGCCCTACTTAATAATATATAATTCAAGCTTAGATAACTCACAAATATTTGTGTTAATTAACATTTAAAGACAAATTGCTATGACAGAAAATTCCTTATGTATAATTGTGCCACTACAGATCTTGTTTTCCTACGAGCACAACACAATAAAACATATTCGTTATTTATTTCATTAATTCATTAAATATTTATTTAGCCCCTAGTATGTTCCAACAGTGTTTTTGAAACCCATTAAGTAGGAGTTATAATAAGAGTTTACCTCTTAACCATGAAAAAATTATTTACCAGGCTTTGAAATCTACAGGAAAAATAAGATTAAAAGATGGTGGGTTTTCATACTCTTTCAAACTATGTTTGCATACATCTACTGTGTGCTGAACACAGTGGTTATTTAAGAAATCAGGCAGATTATAACTTTAGCTTGATCACACCTTATCAGCTTTAATTTGTTAATGCATATGATAAAAATCTGTCCACTCCTTTATAAAATATTATCTTCCTCACACCTCACATTGAACCTCTTGGCCTCCCCACACACTGTCTTAACAACCCCAGATATTTTAAATTTCACAGTTGTATAAAGCATTTCTCAGAAAATTCTCGGCAAAGCACAGTTTAAGAAAAGGCTAATGTTTACATCAGGTTTAGATGAAGGAAAAAGATTTGGTACAATTATAAATGGAACCTTTGAGTTAGAAATGATAGACTGAGAATAAAATTCTTTTCATAATCAATGACACCTTAGCCCTTGATAGCCATACCTAGTAACAAAGCAGTAAATAGAGAACCATAGTTCTAGAAGAAATCCTAAAAAGTCACCTAGTTTATCACTCTGGCCTAAGGCAGGACCAAATGGAATTTGTGGTAGGAGAGTTAACAGGCACTATCATCATACTAAGTAGTTTTTCTGCTTTGAGAGCTGAATTCCTCTACTTATAAAATATTTATGTGGGCGCCTGGGTGGCTCAGATGGTTAACCCACTGCCTTTGGCTCAGGTCATGATCCCGGAGACCCGGGATCGAGTCCCACAGGGCTCCCTCCTCGGCAGGAAGCCTGCTTCTCCCTCTCTCACTCCCCCTGCTTGTGTTCCCTCTCTGGGAATGTTTCTCTCTGTCAAATAAATAAAAAATCTTAAAAAAAAAAAAAAATTCTCCAGTTTTTCAAGCACTAAAGAAAACAAGGATGAGTAAAATCTAATAATCTGTGCCCTCAAGAGGGATATATAAATCTCAATGGTAATTTTTATATTCCACTTTATACAAATTTTTTAAAGACTAGCTTTAAAAGGAAATGTTTAATAGGGGGAAATTGAAACCAAAAAAAAAAAAAAAAAAGTTTGAACTTCCTTCCTGAAAATATTTCTGCTTATGCTGCCATGAAAAGCACATTTGGTCTTGGATTTTATTCTTTTTGTGAAATCGCAAATTAAATCATACATTAGAAGTTGGACATAATCTAATTTTAGTAAACAGATTCATTTTACATCTTTGTGTTTGAAAGTTTGTAGAAGAGCTTTTCTTTTTTTTTTTCTAGAGGACAGAGTGAGACCAGTGAGTTGAAACAGACGTATTTTAGGTCAGTGTAAGAGTGGGAGGTGGTACACCTTTTTTTTCCTGAATGGAAATAGCTGTATTTACTGGTTATGTGCTCATTATAAAAAGAAAGGGTAAAAAAATAAAGCAGGCAGTATCAAAAGGTAGAAGGAAAAAAGATAAGAAGTACTAATAATTCTCTTTTTAAAATGATATTTAAACTTTGGCGATCATTCTTGATTATTTTTCTGTATATTTTGTACAAATTTTTATATAAACTTCCTTTTCATAGCATATTATGAATATATGTCAATAAATTTGTATCTACAATTTTATTTTTTAATGGCTGAAAATACTTCGTTGTATGAAAGCCTGTTATTTAAATTTACCAGTCCTCTTCTGAACTTTCAGATTCTTTCAGTTTTTCTGTTACAAACATTGCTGTGATGAAGATTCTTGTTAAATTTTTGCACACATCCCTAATGTTTCCCTTCAGATACATTTCTGAAAATGTAACCTACATGTAGACATTTCTTAAGAATTAAAATATAATGGCAAATCACCCCTCAAAAAGCTTGCATTTGTTAATATTCCTGTAAACAGTGAGAACGCCTGTTTTCGCATGGTCTTTCAGCATTGTTTTGTATTACCAATTTTCCTCATCTTTGCTGATTTGATGGGTAAAAAATGAAATCTTGCTTTAACTTCTTGATTTCTTTTGATTACTAGTGAAGTGTTGAGTTTCTTTACATGTGTTTATTGGCCAGTCACAGAAGTGTATTAAGCTCCACTTTCTTTTAATATTTTTGTTTCCTTTCTTAACATTTAAATTTTTTTTATAAATGAATGCTATTTTTTTAAGATTTTATTTATTTATTTGACAGAGAGAGATCACAAGTAGGCAGAGAGAGAGGAGGAAGCAGGCTCCCCGCTGAGCAGAGAGCCCTACACGGGCCTTGATCCCAGGACCCTGAGACCATGGCCTGAGCCGAAGGCAGAGGCTTAACCCACTGAGCCACCCAGGCGCCCTTAACATTTAAATTTTACTCCACCTAAATAATTTAATATAAGGTATGAGGTAGAGATCTAACTTCTTTTTTTATTAGATGTTTAACCGTTTGTCTCAGTGCCATTTATTAAATAGCTCAGCAAGCATATCCCAAACTTCACTGCACAGACAACAAGCTGTCGATATTCTTTCTGTTTAAAAAAAAAAAGTATCTCATAGTCAAATGAATTTGGGGAAAAAATAAGACCAAGAAATGTTACCTTTCTTTACTGTAGAACTTCTAGCTTCTAATATGCTTGTGTGCCTTATGAATCTCCAATAAAGATCTTTAGGATGCAGCATTTTCCTATCTTATTTAACCATATAATCTAATTTTTTTCTTTCACAAAATACCTATGAAATCTGTGGAACTGTGCTCTCCAAAATAGTAGCCATAGCCACATATTGATATTTAAGTTTAAGTTAATTAAAATTAAATATTCAGTTCACACTAGTCACATTTCAAGTGCTTAGTAGCCACATGTGGCAAGTGACTACTGTTTTGGATATTACCAATAAGGAACATTTCCATAATCACCAAAAGTACTATTGGACAGCACTCCTTTGGAATGCAGTTCATTGAAACTGACTCCCAACCTAGTGTTTTTTTTTTTTAACTGAACCAGCAGCTTCTTGCCTTACTTATACCAGCAGATGATCAGGTTGGCACCTATTGAATTATAAATTTGCCCTTTAAGGTAGTTTTTATTACCTTTTATGTCATTACCTTATTTTTTATAACAAATATTCAAGTAATATGCTTGGGTTTAAGATTTTAAGATTAATATGAAAAAGTAGTCTCCTTTTAAAAAAAATTAAACCTTGTTTAGGAAGTGTCCTATGCTGTGGTTTCAATATTAGCTTTATTTAGCTACAGAAGTTGGAAGATATAATAAACTGTAATTGCAGGGCTTGTGTATACTGACAGCACATTAACATCATTGATTCACTCAAGTGCAGAGAACAATTTTCTCTAGAGTTTGCATTCACTCATTTTATGCCAGAGGTAAAGCACAGAGCACAGAGTCATGCCCTAACTAGGTCTATCCTTTATGACTTTTTGTAGCTTTACAAAAAAGACAAACATGCTTTATTTTCAAGAAATTTCTGGGGTGCCGGGGTGGTTCAGTCTGTTACACATCTGCCTTCAGCTCAGATCATGATCTCAGGGTCCTGGGATTGAGCCCTACGTCAGGCTCCCTGCTCCATGGGGAGCCTCCTTCACCCTCTCCCTCTGCCTGCCACTTCCCTTGCTTGTTCTCGCTCTCCCTCTCTTTCTCTGTTTCAAATAAATAAAGAAAACCTTTAAAAAAACAAAAAAAAGAAGAAGAAATTTTTAAGTCCCATTATCACCACCAGAAATACAGGGAGCAAGGAAGAAAACGAGCCTGCTATATGTCGGATGACATGCTTTTTTATTTTGTTTTTGGGTTTTAAGATATTTATTTATTTGTCAGAGAGAGAGAGCACAAGCAGGGGGAGATGCAGGCAGAGGGAGAAGCCCCTCTCAGCAGGGAGCCCAGTGTGGGGCTTGATCCTAGGGCCCTGCAATTACGACCTGAACCAGAGGCAGACACTGCACGACTGAGCCACCCAGGTGTCCCCATGCTGAATGTTTTTACTCGTGTTTTTATTTTGTGGAACGACCCCGTGAGGTAGGTGTTTTTATTACCTCATTTTACAGATGAGGAGAATGAGGCCCAGAAAGAGGATAAATAACTTGCCCGAGTCATATACATAGGCAAGTGGCAAAGTCAGAGCCTGGACCTAAAGCCTCCTAACCCCAAAACATAGAACTATAATGTAATTTGTAGGACTTTACAAATAGAATTGGGAGGATATTGTCTCCCTAATTCACTCCCTAATCTTCCTTCCCAGTCATCCACCAGGACCAAGTACATAGGTCTTATTTCAGAAGGAATTTATTAATTAACAGAGGAGAACAGAAAAAAACACAAAACCAAAGCAAAAATGGGGATGTGAAAGACAATACAAACATCTTAAGAGGCCTTATTGTCTTATTTTCCCTAATTGTATGTTCTGACTCCTTTATGAGTCCCCTGGCAAGCAGTTATTGTACCTCAGATACACCAACCACAGTGCTCACTGTATAGAAAGGAGATATCCCTAGGATGGTTCTAGATGGTTCTTGGTTCTTTTGCTAGGTCCTTTTCTGTCTCGCTTTCCCCTGTCCCATTAATAATGGGAGCATCATCCTTTCAGTCATCCCAACTAAACCCCACAGACCATTTCCTAATTCTTCTCTCTTACCCACTATTCTCTGATCACTTACTACGGCTCTGTCTACAATACCTTTTCCTCCTTGCCTCCCCATTTCTATTACCATTTCCCCTGATTTAGGTCATTTCCTGTTCTATATCTTCACTTTGAATAAAAATCTACTTGATCTCTTCCTCCAAATTCTCTCCCTACCAATTAATCCTATATACCATAGCTGAGTTAGTAAACTTAATAAAGCACCAGCCTTGCCATAATGGCTTCCCATTTCCTCCAGTATAAAGTCCAGATTCTTTCACCTGGACTTCAGTCTGTTACCATTTAGCTTCTAATAATCTTCCTCTATCCTCACCTGTACCCTTATTCTTACTTCATTCCAGACTGGAGCACTCTTCTTAAAGCACTTCCCTTGCGTCTCTCAACTTCTTAATGCCCTTCTCCATGCATCCAACTCTACCTGCCTTTCAAGAGCCCACTCTTATGTCACTTTGTCCTTGACGTTGTTCCTGATCTCAGCTCTCCTTCCCTTTCACCCTCTTAGTAGGGGTAATTATTCCCTATTCTGAATTCCTATACATTTTATTTCTGCCCCTTGTGGATTTCTTTTCTCATTGACTATAAGCCACCTTGTACATCTTGGTATCTCCCACAATAGCTAATATTGGGTACTCAGGTGCCTGGGTGGCTCAGTTGGTTAAGCATCTGCCTTCAGCTCAGGTCACAGTCCCAGGGTTCTGAGATCAAGTCCCACATCAGGCTCCCTGCTTAGCAGGAAGGGCGCATCTGCTTCTGCCTCTACCCCTCCCCCCTGTTTATGATCTCTCACACACTCTCTCAAATAAAATCTTTTTTAAAAAATTAGGTTCTCAGTAGGTGTTTATTGACTAGAAGAATTGTATATTTATGATGTCTTCATTATAACATGATAGGGTAAGAACTATGACTATTTCATTCTCATTCTGTATTTCCAGCCCGTAGCACAAAGGAAACACTCAAACATTTGTTGAATGAAATACATTTAACAGTTACCAGTTATTGGGATATAAATTTCTTCAGGACACAGTAGATGTCTGGAAATACTACTTTATATTTTATTTTTTAAAAAATCTCAGTTATCAATGTTTCTTCATTTTATATTGACAAATACTCTATGATAAAGGTCATGTATTAATATTCTTACTTCACAGAAGAGGATGCTGCGGCTTAAAGAAATTGAGTAGTTTATGATCACATGGCCACTGAGTAACAGAACTGAGTCTAAAATTTAAGTCTTCAGATGTGAAGTTTAGAGTTTTTCTTGGCTAGTGATGGTTTGGCCAAAGGCTAGTTTGGTTCTCTTTGCTTTAGAACTATTGCAGTCATGCAATCATTCCATCCAGTAGAAGAGAGCCAGGCCCTTGATGGACCCATTTTCTGTATTTTGGGTATTTTCAAATCAAACAAAACACTAAAACTTTTCTGAAGGAAATCTTGGCCATTTTGGTCACTGCCTCCAAGATGAGATGCCTGTCTTTTCTTCTCCTTGTAGACTTCTATCCCTCATTGGTTGGGCTGTTAAGACACGGGTGGGATTTCAGTTGACAGCATAGAGACTAGGTCCCCAAGTATTTTGCAGGCAGCACAGTCTGTCCCTTCCCACTACGCAGCGCTCACTGAAAGCGTGGGGGAGACGTTGAGGGAGACTGGCCTGATGCACAAGCAGTTCGTCCCTTTGCCTTTTCGTTTACTCCTGAGTCAGGTCAGCAGCGAGCTGAGTAGCCTCTGTGGGCGTGTTTTTACCCTATTGCTGTTTATCCATTTGCCATCAGGCTGGATATGAGGATCATTATAAGAAACAATCCTCTGAAACTACTTCATCTATCATAAAAATATTGTGGCACACTATTCATTATGATATACCGTGCCTTTTATGAAAATTTCTTGAAAGAAAACTGTCCAAGCTTAATACAAAGAATGCTTTTACCTCTTCTGAGCACTTGCTTTGTTTTTACCTTATGGACATTGTGAATGTTTAACTTACTGCTCTCTGGTTAGCTGCCAAAAAGCTTACAGCCAGGTTTGTGGCCCACCCATAGCAAATGTGCACTATGCCTCGTTAACTCTGTTCCTGGCTCTAGTTTGTGTTCTGCTGGAGTTATTCTCCCTTCTTAAGAAAATCTTAATTCATGCCATCTTATTTCGTATATCTGTGTTAATATGTATATATATTTTTTCTCATAAACAGTCTTAAATTGTTTCTGAAATAGTTCACATTATGATATACTGTATGCACATAAAACCATCTTTGGTGCTTCTTAGTTACCTCATTTACTTTAGGCTTTTTCTCTTGAGGGGTATATTTATTTCTCGTAGGGTTTTAATTACAGGAAAATGGTTATGCCACAAAATTTTATTATTTTACTAGTATAATCAAGTGATAGAAACCTGGTCTAAGGGCTAGAATTGAATTGATTAAATTATCATTCTAGCCCAGTCTTTCACAGAAATGGTTACATTTTCTTACAGTATGTTCTGGTTTGTACTCTCTATCTACATGGGACTGTTTATTGCTCTGTGATTTGTAGTGATGTTGTAATGCTGCCAGGTCATGAAGAGCAGTTAACTCTGTTTCGCTAAGATATGCTACCTTCCACACTGATCAGACTTCTCGTCTTTGTTAGCACCTTGCCTTGGATCGCGACCATGACTTTGTTAATCTTACCGTATAATTTGTTTTGCTGTGCTCTGAATTAGTCATGCTTTTGTTTGGACAAGATAATAGGAATGGATGTTTATTTCCAAACCTCATTTGCTTTCATTGGTATGGAGTGCTATCTAGATTTTCTGATCACCTTACTAATACCCATTAATAATATAAGTACTATTGGAACAACATTTTATATTCTTTTCATACCTTCAAATAAAACTATGTGGGCTTTTCTACAATTCACTGAGGCATGTAAAGCAGATGTATACCCTTTTTACAGACAGCAAAAGCAAGGACAAAATCATTTAAATTTTGTGATAAGACTGAGGTCTCTTAATCCCTGTGACTAACTACCTTTCAGTTTACAAAAAAATTTCTAACATACATATTTTTTAAAGATTGGTTTATTTGAGAGAGAGAGAGAGAGACAGAGCACAAGCAGGAGAGAGGCAGAGTGAGAGGGAGAAGCAGACTCCCTGCTGAGCTGGGAGCCCAACGTGGGGCTCAGTCCCAGGAACTGGAGATCATGACCTGAGCCAGAGGCAGATGCTTAACCACCTGAGCCACCCAGGTGCCCTCTAACTTATAAACATTACATAGTCTTTATCTTACCACTTGAGGTTAAAGATGGAAAATGGACCAGGATATGTTATATCACTCATGCTCACAAATCGGGCAGAACCAGGAATGATTTTCATTTATGTTACTCTCACAATTCTCTGTTCTTGAAATTGTAGTTCCTTTTAAGTACAACTCTAATCACTGTCACTTAACATTATGGAATGAGGAAGCAATATTTTTATCTTATCTCTTGAAAATTAATGTTGAAATGGAGACTATTTCCTTTGTTAATGAGCAATATTTTTCTTTAGACTCTTTGAAAATTCACTTTAATGTATAAATAATTTGTTATTATCATGCATAAAGGGACAAATAAGTATACGGTTAATGCTGGGAAGCTTCATAAATGTTATAATTTTAACAAAACTCTGCATCTAAAGAGGAAATTAAAAATTCATGCTAATTGTTTCAGCATGAAAAATTTCCAAAGTTTTCATTCTAACTGTTAACATAAAGCACATAAGTTAGGGTCTCTCGAATGTGTACTCTTAGCCAGGCGTTGTTGCTGAACACTGCAGTTATATTTAATCTTCACCCAAACCCTATAAGAGTAGCTCCTATTCGTGACCCTCATTTTAAAACCAGGTATCTATTCAACAGTAAATATTATCTTCTGCCTCTCCTTCAGCTTCTGGAATTTCTGATCAACCCTGGTCAGTACAAGATGGACCCTGTAGTCTTGAGTTACATGGACAGTCTACTGCGGCAGTCAGATGTCTCATTATTGGATCCTCCAAGCTGGCTCAATGACCATATCATTGGATTTGCCTTTGAGTACTTTGCCAACAGTCAGTTTCATGACTTTTCTGACCATGTCTGCTTCATCAGTCCTGAAGTTGCCCAGTTCATCAAGTGCACTAGCAGTCGAGCAGAGATTGCCATGTTCCTCGAGCCTCTGGACCTCCCCAACAAGAGAGTTGTATTTTTAGCCATCAATGATAATTCCAATGAGGCAGCTGGGGGAACCCATTGGAGTTTGTTGGTTTATGTCCAAGATAAAAATAGCTTTTTTCACTATGATTCCCATAGCAGAAGCAACTCAGTCCATGCAAAGCAGGTAGCAGAGAAACTAGAAGCTTTCTTAGGCAGAAAAGGAAACAGAGTGGCCTTTGTGGAAGAGAAAGCCCCTGCTCAACAGAACAGCTATGACTGTGGGATGTATGTGATCTGTAACACTGAGGCCTTGTGTCAGAACTTCTTTAGGGAACAGCCAGAATCACTATTACAGCTACTCACTCCTACGTACATCACAAAGAAAAGAGGAGAATGGAAAGAGCTCATTGCCAGACTTGCTAAAAATTAGCTATCAAAGTATACCTGTGACTTCTGAAGTCTCTTCTTTCTGCCCATCTCCATTTATTGGATGGCTGCAGTCTCAGTGCCTGAAGGAAGATGCCTAGTAGAGGGAAGCTTAGTGTTCTTATTTTTCCCTGGAAGAATGTCATCCTCTGCATTATCCAAATGGAAAGTTTCACTTTAGCCCTAACGTGAGAGCAGTGCACTCTGTGAAAATGTCTTGAAGTCATATATCAAAACCGTAAAACCATGCTATCTTAACATTTATTAATTACCTTTTTGTCTCCCTTATCCACGTTGGCTTATTCCAAAGGAAAAGCAGTGATCTTTGAAGAAATCAATTATATGTGAAATCTAGAGGAATGCAAGAAGAACATTATAGAAGAAACAAAAACTTACTGCACAGAGATCAACTGGCTAGAAGCAGGTCAAGATGTAACCTAATTCAAGGTCTAAATAGTAGGAGAATCAAATACTCATTTCTGTGGTATCTCTTCTATTTGCCATGCAGTGGCTTTCCTGGCTATCTTTGTAACCTTTGCAGATATTTGATAAAGATGATGTTAGCCCATCTTCTCCCATCTGATTCCTGGACTGCTTTAAGAAAGGGGGAATCTTGAGTAATTTCATTAAAATATATGGATGTTGGACCTTTTAGTTTGCTCAGTGAATGCATTGACTTGCTGCTCTGCATTGATAACAGCTTTTCTTCACGTCTGTTAGCCATACATACACTCTTTCCTTATATCCAAAGTACTGTGGTTTTAAAACTCATAGTTGATAACTTCCCAAGGTTACCTGTCATTTCTAATAAATATTGCTGCTTTCTGATAGTCATAGTTTTTCCTTTCCTCTCTCTCTGTAATTTGGCAGAATTGTTTTCAGGTATGTCTTGCTGATATCAGGGATATTATTGTATCTAAAACGTGCAGTTTAAAAGTTGGTTTGTTTTTGCGATTATGAAGCAGAAAAAGTGACCTTTCTCAACCCTTCCACTTAATTCAAAATGCAGATGATGTTATTTTTTAAATATGGAACCAAGAATAAAAAGAAATGCTATCCCTCCTAAATCATTGATGTGGTTTTTTTTTCTGAGTTTGAAATAATTAACAACCAGATAATATGTTGGGTACACACATTAATTCTACTCCTAACAAGAATTAGATCGCAGTGCATATGAGGCTTGAAAACCAAAGATTAGTTTCAGCTGCGGAATTTATTTCGCCTCCCTCCACAGCCTACCTTTGCCTCCAGCCCTCATGGCCCAAAATAACCTCGCCACTCAGTGACCACAAGGCAGGAACTCAGTTCCTTTTAGTCAGGGAGAGAAAACACAGTGTAAGTAATACAGGTCACATAGCAAGCTGAGTGAATGTGAGTTGAAACTGAAAGTCTAAGAAAGCTACCAAAAAAATTTCCATTTCAAGTCGGTACGTTTTGAATAAAAAAGAGACCTAGTAAAAATGGAAGCAGGAAAATAAAAGATGAGGAGCTAGCAATCAGCCGTAGAGGAGAAATACGGAGGGTAGGACCGCAAGAGCAGCAACACAGATTGCTGAGGCCATAAGTAGATAAAGATAAGAAGGCAGTATCATCTCAGTAACCGTTGGCTTGGGTATCTAGACTATGAAAGACTCTGGGAGAGCTCTCTGGGAAAAGTTCTGATAATGCAGAGTATGTTTTTAAATGTCAGATTGTCTCCCTCGCACAAGTCAATCCACATGAGAGCAATCTTTCCTGACTCCCTAAAAGTCATCCTGGAAATCTAAGGTCCCATTTTCCAAATACATAACATGGTTGGACTGTGCCACAGGTTAGCCTTCTATAAAACTTTCGAGTATGCCATTTGTAAGTGTTAACATTATAAATGACAGGAGACTTTAAGAATTTACTTGTAATATGTCCCTAGATACTATAATACCTATAGGTTATACACTTGCTTGACCATATACTTTTGGTGCTATGTGATACAAAATTGGAAAAAGCTCTTTTGTGGTACTATGTTCCCTTTTATCTTAGAGTCAGAAGAATACAGTCTGCAAAACTCAACTTCAGAATATTCCAAAGGAAAACAGAATTGGATTGAGCAATTATTATACTGAACTTCCCTGCTTTTTGCTCCATACCATATTCAGACTTATCCAACTGTGTTTCATGGAATTTGGAAAAGTTGCCATTTGTAAACCCAGCTATAGATGGTAGTCAAAAATAAAAATAGGGCTCCTGGGTGGCTCGGTGGGTTAAAGCCTCTGCCTTTGGCTCAGGTCATGGTCTCAGGGTCCTGGGATCAAGGCCCGCATCAGGCTCTCTGCTCAGCAGGGAGCCTGCTTCCTCCTCTCTCTCTGCCTGCCTCTTTGCGTACTTGTGATCTCTCTACCAAATAAATAAATAAAATCTTTTTTTAAAAAAAAATAAATAAATAAAAATAAAGGGGCACCTGGGTGGCTCAGGTCATGATCCCAGAGTCCCGGGTTCGAGCCCTGCATCAGGCTCCCTGCTCGGCGGGAAGCCTGCTTCTCCCTCTCTCACTCCCCCTGTTTGTGTTCCCTCTGTAGGTGTGTTTTTCTCTGCCAAATAAATAAATAAAATCTTTAAAGAAATAAAATAAGTACCAGTGGGCTTTTTTTTTTTATAACTGACAATATTATGATAGTTTTAGATATACTGTGAGCTATTTAATACTGTTCAAATCATAAATATTTCTCCCCTTTCACTAGATAGGTATTAAAGTTTATATTCACTAGTCTTAATTGGCTCCAAATAATTTAAAAATCACAAGTGGATTATATTTCTGATATGTACCTTATTATTTTTACTATAATTTTTACTATTTCCATATTGGCCATATGGGTTTGTTTGTTTTTTTAAGATTTTATTTATTTATTTGACAGAGAGAAACACAGCTAGAGAGGGAGAAGCAGGCTTCCCGCCAACCAATGCGGGGCTTGATCCTGGAACTCTGGGATCATAACCCGAGCTGAAGGCAGACACTTACAACTGAGCCACCCAGGCACCCCTGGCCGTATGTTTTAATACATATTTCATTGACATGACAAAGTAGAATTTCTTAGTATGTAGTTATTTAAGTTTTTCTTCCATCACTTAAAATAGAAAAGGGGAAAATACAGAAATTTACATGTTGTGATTATGAAAAACAGCATGAATATGTTAATCAAATTTAGGCCCTATCTGTTATAAATGTATAGCCTCAGGCAGGTTTAAGATTGAGTAGCCTCATCGGCAAAATCAATGTAGTAGTCTGTTTAAGCAGGTACTATAAGGATTAAATATTATGTGTAAAGCATACACTAAAACTTCTTCCCATTCTGTCTCATTACCCAGTTCCATTTTAAATGTAGGAACAAGTTTGAAAACTTAGTTTTATATTGCAACTAAATAGCTGTGTAAAAAATGGCATGATAAGTATTATTATGTACAAAAGAGAAAGCTATTCAAGGATTGTAAGTGGCAACACCAATCTTTGCATCATTTAATTGTCCTGTTATCAGCTATCATTATTCTCTTCATAGATAAGAAACCAACTCTGAAGCTCAGCCACATGATTGAGAGTGACAAGGTCGAGACTCCCATGCAGGGCCTCCTCCATCTCCCTCCTCACACTCTCCCCTTATACCTTTCTCCCTCTCACCAATATCGTGGCCAGAACCCCTTGCTTAAATAGTTTAAATAATCTCACCTCACTTTATAAATTTCATAAATTTAGCCAGCATATCACAGAAAGCAACAGTGCAAAATTCCCATCTCAACTGTTTGGAGCAGAACCTCTGTAATAAGTGGCTTTGTCTTATATATTAGGTCATTTTTGGATCAGCTCCTGACATTGATCTACTGATCTAACATATTTTAAAAGCCCTATATTGTACTTCCTTTCAGATTCCTTTTACATGAAAGATGGGAAGTAGAACAAGAGCAGTAGCCTGGGGAATCTCATAAAAAAGAGAGGACTTAAAGGAATTTCATTTCATATAAATGAAACTAAGCACAGATGGAGCACTTTGTACAAAAGCAGGGAAAAACAGACAAAACCTATGGAAAGATCAGGTGCTGAATGCATGTAAACGAAGTTTTCTTAGGCAGGGAGAAACTAATGTGTTAGATTGTCAGAGGAAATGGTAGCCAACTTCAGTATCAGTAGTAGGGAGGAGTTACCAGTAATCTGGACAAAATTAATTTTAGAACCTGCAGTTTGTGTTAAAAGACAAGAGAAGAATTATGGGACGCCTGGGTGGCTCAGTTGGTTGGGCGACTGCCTTCGGCTCAGGTCATGATCCTGGAGACCCGGGATTGAGTCCCACATCGGGCTCCCTGCTCTGCGGGAAGCCTGCTTCTCCCTCTCTCACTCCCCCTGCTTGTGTTCGCTCTCTCGCTGTGTTTCTCGCTGTCAAATAAATAAAATCTTTAAAAAAAAAAAAAAGACAAGAGAAGAGTTACTTCCTGGCTCTTTTCCCTCTGTGTCCCCAAATGATGTATCCTGTACTTGGAAGAAAACCTTTTTCCCCATGACACAAGCTGGATCAAGGTTTTCTGCAGTGGTGTGCTTCGCTAGCCGGCCCATACACCAGCCTCTCCAGTGTTGCTACTCGTCTTCCTTCCTCAAACCTCAAAGCTCTTATCTCCTGCTGCATTCTGCGACGTCAGAAAATAGAAATATTGAGAACTCCTTCACCTTCCCTCACACCAAACCTACAAACCTACCTGTACCAGTGCCCATTTTTGAGCATTCTCACTCCTCCTGCAGTGACCCTCATAGCGATAGGCTACGCCCTTAACCTGTGTGCTGGACCTTGTGCAAACCACACACACACACACACACACACACACACACACACACGCACCGTCATCATCATCATCATCATCCACTTTCTCTGCTGGCTTCTTTCCATCAGCATCTAGATGTATAGATTTCTTAAATTTCTCCATCTTTAAAAATAAATAGAAGCATGATCTCATTCATGTCTTCCTCTAGATACTGACCTTTTTCTTTCCTCCTCTTTAACAGCCAGATCTAAAGTGTCACAATTTCTCACCTCCCTCTCACTTCTCAACCCACTTGAGTCTAGATTCTGCTCCCACCACTGCACCAAAAAAAAAAATGCTCAATAAGGTTGCTTATGGTTTTTATTTTAATAGTCTTCCCAGCAAATTAAACCTTCCTTTTCAAATCACTCTTCCTTTAATTGATGTGATACCTAGTTTTCCTAGTACTTCTCTGACCACTCTTTCTTATTATCAAGTTTCTTCTCAACTTGATAGAGATTATCAGGGTCTTGTCCCAAAAGCTCTCTTCTCCTCATTCTGTACACATTTCCAAGGCTCTCCCCGCCATTCCCCAGGCCAATGATAAATGAGCAGAGCCCTCTGACCTGTACTTCTCTCCTGAACTCTTCTAAAATTCTACCTGTGTATCCTTTTACCAGACATCTTCCCTTGGATATTTCATAAGCAACTCAAACTCAACAAATCCTAAAGCTCAACTCCTCTTCCGCATCATCAAACCTGCTTTATCAGTATTCCCTACCTCAAGAAATGACACCACTGCCCACCAAGTTCTGGCCAGAAATCTAAGAGTCGTCCTTGACTTGTCTCTTTCTCACACATTCCATATCGATCAATCTGCTAATCGGGTTTGTTACCCATCTTAAAATATTCTTTAAATCTGTGTATTTCTATCAGCAATGCCACCACTATAGTCCGAACATCTGGACTGCCCCAGTAGCTTCTAAGGTAGTATTCCAGTATTCGTGCATACTCTCCATCCCTCAGTCCATTTTATATTCTGCCAATATCTTAAAGCTCAACATGATCTGGCTCCTTCCTGCTTTTCCTATGATGTCTTTATGAGCTAGACCACCCTTGCCCCTGTTTATTGTGCCCCAACTCTGCAGACTTTCTTGTGGTTCCTCCAACACAACCCATTCTTTTCTTCCCTTAAAGCTTTCCCACCTAATGACCTCTCCCCTTCTAATTCCCCCACACTCTTCATCACGGAAACTCCTATGTAATCTCTTCTTCAGGGAAACCTTCAGTGTGCCCAAATCATGTATAATTTTTGGTGTTAAATCTCTCTTCACACTAAACTGTAAATGCCCTAGAGGCTAGGGACCATGTCTGATTTGTTCATCGAATGCCTGCTGCTTAATATCGTGCCTGGCACATAGACACTGATTGTTATTTGTTGAGTGAAAAGGTGCAAATACAGAAGCAGTTTATCAGAAAGAGCCCATCATCACTCCATGGCATTGCAGTAGAAAGCAAAATGCCATGTTATTAGCATAATATTTCAGGCTTGCATAAGAACAAGCTATTGTGGGGGAAGGGAGGCTGATGAACTTAAGCAACCTGACAAAAAATAAGAAACTCACAAAACATGTAACTCTAATGTGGACATCTCTTCAGTTTATCTGCTGACTTGAGATTTTCACATTTTACATAGCTGTAATCCCTGTGTAAGCACTTCTTTCCTTTTTTTTCCCCTAAGTAAACACTACATCCAACGTTGGGCTTGAACTCACGACCCCAAGAACAAAAGTTGCATGCCCTACCAGCTGAGCCGGCCAGGCACCCCATGTGTAAGCAGTTTTAATTCTGCTTTTTTACAAATTTCCACCCTAAATCATTTTTTACTTATTATGTTTAAAGGCAACATGAGATTACCTCAAGTTAACAGGTCATGATTTTCTTAGCCATTTCCCCATTGCTAGGCTTTTTGGTTAGTTCTGATGGCGCTATGAATAGCAGTGCCACAAACATTATTCATAAATAACTTTTTCATTTCAAACTATGTCCTTGAGGAATACAAGAGTGGAATTAGGACATCAAAGCATATGAGCAGTTTCTATCCCTTCATATAGATAGCCAGAGGGTTCTCAAAAGAAAGAATCAATGTATGGTACCATTAAAAATATATAATACATTACAGGTGAATAAAAAATAATTAAATATATATGCATATTACAGAAGCACCTGTGTGCCTGAGACGGTAAAGCATCCAACTTGTCATGAGATTGAGTCCCAAGTAATTTTCTCCCTCTTGAGATTCTCTCCCTCTGCCCCTCCCCTGCTTGTGTTCTTTTTCTAAAATAAATAAAATCTTTAATATGCTATGTATTATATGCAATATAGAATATAAAACCTAAATCTAATTCCATGTAACCCTACCAACGTTGGGGGGGTTTTTTGTTGTTTTTTTTTTAAGATTTTATTTATTTATTCGACAGGGAGAAACACAGCTAGACAGGGAACACAAGCAGGGGGAGTGAGAGAGGGAGAAGCAGGCTTCCCGCCGGGCAGGGAGCCCGATGTGGGGCTCGATCCCAGGACTGTGGGATCATGACCTGAACCGAAGGCAGTCGCTTAACCAACTGAGCCACGCGGGCACCCCCAACGTATTTACATTTATTTCATGAAGTTTAAAATAACTTTTATTGAGCTCTTTCTATGTGCAAGGGACTTAAAATGATTTGATATGAATATTCCCATTTCATAATCACCATACAATTGTACAGTAGCTACTGTCTCCATTTTAGAAATGAGAAAAACTAAGGCTTAGCATCACCCCAGTTGAGGAAGTTGATAAAGTTTAAATGTAAATGTACTGATTCCAGAGCCGTACTCTGAACTTGTTAGAGATAGTGTTTTTTTCCATTTTATTTTCTGAAAAGGAATAACCTCTCTGATTTCAGGAGTGTGGCATAATGTCCTTCTAGAAAGCTTGTTGTTTGTTGAGATAAATATCTAGATGGACTTTTTGGTTGAGAAAAGTCAGCTCCCTGGGTTGGCTTGAGTGGGTCAGGGAGATACAAAGAAAGATCAGTTACTCCAAACAATAAAATGAATTGAATTTTCATTGGATGCCCTAGAAAAAGACAATGAGGCCTAAGTAAGAAAGAAGTGGAGGGAGATTGATGAGAAGAACTGAGATGGGAGGCCCACCAGAAACACAGCAGAAGGCAGGGGCCTGCTGGAGATGGCCAGTGAGAAGTTTCCCAAGATAGCAGAGAATAGCTTTCCATTTCTGTGAGCAGTCATGTATACACTGACTTTGAAGTTGTTTTCTTCTTTGTGCTATAGCCTTCCATTAACTCTAAACCTTGTCTGCAATTTGGATACACCCAACCATCTTGGTGGTGGGTCATTTGACGGAATGACGGAAGAGGACAGCACAACATGGGCAAGAGGGCAACTGCCAAAGGACAAGCGGGCCGCCTCCTGGTCTGACCCAGGACGTGGAGGAGTGACTCGGAAACACTTGGGGGATTTGAAGTCTCAGGACTTCTCACAGTGGGTGGAAATAGAGCTGGGACCATTTTTATATTGAGAGAATGACCCTTAGACAGTAAATTGTTTGGAGTTGCCAGATCAGAAACTTTGGAGTTGCAGTCCAGTGAAAAAATACTTTTGTTGAGACACAGTGAAAGAAATATAATTTATTAGCAGCATTTGTCGGTCCTTGATATATGGTCATTAGCTTCCTGATCTCTCATTGATGATGTGCCACCGGACTCAGACCTCCGTCCTCTCCTCTGTGAACAGACTCAGTCCCTTGGTGATATCTCATCCAGTTTTATGCTTTTAGATACCATCCCTATGTCAACAGTTCCCAAATTTATACCTCCCAGACCTCTCTCTGGAACTCCAAACCCACCTAGTCTGTTGCCCCCTTGACATTTCCCACTTGGATGTTTACAGCTCATGTCAGACTTGGTGTGTCCAGTATTCCATTTCTGGTAGTCCTTCCTCAGCTGCACCACCATGGCTTTCTCTGCCTCAGTCGATGGCAAGCCAGCCTTTCAATCTAAAACAGAATCATCCTTTATGACTTTCTGTTAGACTCATCTCTAGTTTGACAGGAGAGTCTGTTTTTACCTGCAGAATATGCCCATTCCCAGCATCTCTCCTTCCACCACTCCGGTCAGAGCCACCATCACCTGTCACCTGGATTGACACAAAAGTCTCAGACTGACCCCTCCCGCCCCCCGGCTTCCACCTCCTCCCCCCCTCAGCAGCCAAGGGTGAACCTGTTAAAACCTGTAGAGTAAAACTTGTTATTCCTTTGCTTCCCATTTCCTTCACAGTAAAATCCAGAGTTCTTCCAGTGGTCTTCTGTGATCTCCCCATCCCCTGCCACCCCGCCCCATCCCTCTTTGACCTCACTCCCTTGTCCTGCCGCTTTGTTGTCTCTCTTCAGCTCTACCTGCATCCTTGCTCTCCGTCCTAAACAAAGCCAGGCATCTCAGAACTTCTGTGTTGGCTCTCCTGCCTGAAATGCCCCACAAAGTGTATTCCCCACTTCTTTTACACCTTTGCTTAAATAACAACTTTTCGGTCAGATCGTCCCTTAACCATCATCCTCTTATTTTTTTAATTCCAGTATAGTTAATGTACAATGTTGTCTGTTTTAGGTATACAATATAGTGTTTCAACAATTGTATACATTACCCAGTGCTCATCATAAGTGTACTCTTAACCCCACACCCATTTCACCCATCACCCCCACCTCCCCTCTGGTGACCATCTGTTCTCTATTGTTTAGAGTCTGTTTTTTTCGTTTGTTTCTTTTTTTCTTTATTCATTTGTTTCTTAAATTCCACATATGAGTGAAACCATATGGTGTTTGTCTTTCTCTGACTGGTTTCACTTAGCATTATACCCTCTAGATTCATCCATATTGTTGTAAATGTAAGATTTAATTCTTTTGATGGCTGAGTAATACTCCATATATATATGGAATATATATGATGGTATATATATGATGGTATATATATGATGGTATGTATATGATGGTATATATATGATGGTATATATATGATGATATATATATGTGATGGAATATATATATGATGGTGTATATATATGATGGTATATATATGATGGTATATAAATGATGGTATATATATGATGATATACATATATGATGGAATATGTATATGATGGTATATGTAGATGATGGTATATGTAGATGATGGTATATATATGATGGTATGTATATATGATGGTATATATATGATGGTGTATATATGATGGTATATATATATATGATGGTATATATATGATGGTATGTATATGATGGTATATATATGATGGTATGTATATGATGGTATGTATATGTTGGTATGTATATGATGGTGTATATATATGATGGTATGTATATGATGGTATGTATATGATGGTATGTATATATGATGGTATATATATGATGGTATGTATATGATGGTATATATATGATGGTATGTATATATGATGGTATGTATATATGATGGTATATATGATGGTATATATATGATGGTATATATATGATGGTATGTATATATGATGGTATATATATGATGGTGTATATATGATGGTGTATATATATATTGATGGTATATATATGATGGTATGTATATATGATGGTATATATATGATGGTATGTATATATGATGGTATATATATGATGGTATGTATATGATGGTATATATATGATGGTATGTATATGATGGTATGTATATGATGGTGTATATATATGATGGTATATATATGATGGTATGTATATGATGGTATGTATATATGATGGTATATATGATGGTATATATGATGGTATGTATATGATGGTATATATATGATGGTATGTATATGATGGTATGTATATATGATGGTATGTATATATGATGGTATATATGATGGTATATATATGATGGTATGTATATATTATGGTATATATATGATGGTATATATATGATGGTATATATATGATGGTATGTATATGATGGTATATATATGATGGTATGTATATGATGGTATGTATATGATGGTATGTATATGATGGTATGTATATGATGGTATGTATATATGATGGTATATATGATGGTATATATATGATGGTATGTATATGATGGTATATATATGATGGTATGTATATATGATGGTATGTATATATGATGGTATATATGATGGTATATATATGATGGTATATATATGATGGTATGTATATACACACATATTATACATATACACACACTATCTCTTCCTTATCCTATTCATCTCTGAATGGATACTTGGGCTGCTTTCACAACTTGGCTATTGTAAACAGTGCTGCTGCAAACATAAGGGCACATATATCTTTTCACATTAGAGTTTTCACATTCTTTGGGTAAATACCCAGTAGTGGAATTGCTGGATCATATAGTAATTCCTTCTAATTTTTTGAGGGTCCTCCCTACTGTTTCCTGCAGCAGCTGCACCCGTCTGCATCCTCACCAGTAGTGCATGACCATCATCCTCTTTTAGTTGCACTATCTCAACAGAATTTCCGATCCCAATTCTCTTGCTTTACACTTTTTCCCTAAGCACTTAATGACCTTCTAGCATACTATATGACTTACTGTTATAACTAATTATTATAATTTATTATCTTTTTTACTTATTGTCTTATCTTCCTCTACTCACCACTACAGTACCTAAACTTCATGAAACTAAAGATCTCTTTGTACCTTGTTCACTAATATATCCCAGGCACTCAGCATCATCCTAAGTCATTCAGTCCTAACTCACTCAATGATAATTATCTGAGTGAAAAAAAAACCAAATGAAAATCCATCATCCCCAGCGACGGAATGAGAATCTAACTCCACAATTTCATACAACGTACACATTTTCCTTTAGACCAGGGATCAGCAAACTTTTTCCTACATATTAGTAAATATTACGGCTTAGAGCTCATCTGGTCTCTGTCGTAACGGAGCAGTCTCGCCTCGGGAGCCCCGGGGTGGCCAGAGACTGCAAGTAAGCAAACGGGCAGGACTGTGTTCCAGTAAAACTCTTTACAAAAATAAGCAGCCAACCAGGGGGCTGTACTTTACTGATTCCTCCTTTACACAAAGACATAGCTCGGTAAATCATAACAACTCTTCATTGGCAGGCTAAGCTCTACCAATTGACTTTACTAATTGCCAAAAACAAAATTTTGGAAAAGTGAATGCAAACCCAGCAAAATTACAGATGAGTAGCTTCTCTGCTTTAGACAGATTGGGCATTCCTTACTCAAAATGGCTGTTCAGCAATATAGGATTTGGGGATGGGAGGTAGGGAGAAAAATCCTCATATCAGCCACTTTCTGGCTAATGAGTACGGAACACATTATCTGTACCTTCGGAGTATCCGCTAGAGGTTTCTAACATGCAGAATGATCTACTTCTGAGACCTCTTTTCTCTAGGCCATTAAGTTCTTTGGCATTGGTGATGAATTTCCTGTGGCAAAGAAACCACTTGTATCTTTGTCAGCTATTCTAGAAATCAATAGGTTGACACAGTGGCTGTGAAGATACCTGTCAGTGTGCAGTCGTGCCCCGCAGGGGGACACACAGCCACATCTGAAGCTGTCTTCGGTTGTCACACCGAAGGGCAGGGGCTGCTGCTGGCCTGAGGTGGGCAGAGGCCGAGGGTATGGCTAAGCCCCCTACAATGCACACGATACCCCTGAAACAAAGAGCTCGGCAGCCCAAAATAGCAGCAGTGCTGAAGCTGAGAAACCACGATCTAGACTATTCTGCTGGACTCGTAATCGGCTTTGTCCCCCACTGCTGAGCCCGTACTCCCAAACCACCAACTTCATCTAAACACCACTGCTGAGCCTCAGTAGCTCTAGTAGCGCCCCACTGCCTGAAGGTTCAAATCTTTCCTTCTCATCCTGGCATTTAAATCCCTCAAGATTTTGCCCACTTGTGTTTTCCTTCCAGCAGGAAATCTGCTTCTCACAAGCTTTCCTCTGTACCAGACTCCGCACCATCATCCTTTCGCTGATGTTATCCCTCACGCACATACCTTGTGAAGACCCTCCCCAAGTGTCTTCTCTGATCCAAATCTGGTTCATTCTTTGGAGCCCACACATGCTGCACAGCCCTCTGCCAGGGAGCTGGTCTCTGTTTGCACCACTCCCTTTTGTAGTTCTCACGGGCTCACAGGACTCACACTTTACATAGCGCTTCCCTCTTTCTTGTTTCCTCAGTAAACTCCCTGAGGGTGCCATGCTGTATTTCTGGCCTTTCAGTCAGTCCCAATTTGCACAGCATACGGTGTGAAAACTGTATTGTTGTATTGTAAAAAGGCAGGTCATGATCCCGGAGTCCCAGGATCCAGCCGGGCATGGGGCTCCCTGCTCAGCGGGAGGCCTGCTTCTCCCTCTCTCACTCCCCCTGCTGTGTTCCCTCTCTAGCTGTGTTTCTCTCTGTCAAATAAATTTTAAAAACCTTTAAAAAAAACAAAAAACACGTTGTACAAGGCCTGGTACCCCGTTAAGTGCTCAGAAAATTATAGTTCATAGTATCTATAGACGATTACAATTGGGAGCCCTCAGAATGTGATTAATAAATCTTTTCATAGTAGTTACGTACTGGAGAGAGCATGCATTCAGACTAGCCTGGTATTTGGAACTAACAGCAGAGAAAAACTTGCATCAGAAACCCTATACCAATTAACATGCCTTCATGCTAGAGTGAATCCAGGAGCAGTGGGTGTCACATTTTCTCAAAGTGGTGCCCACGCCAACCATTCTGCCTTTAACAAGTTAATGAATAGCTTATGAGTAACACTTTGCCCACTCTGGCCCAATTTAAAAGGCTGCCAATAGGATAGGATGTCAATATGGCTTACTTGGCTTTGCTGGGGTCCCAGCCGCATCCTCCCTAAGTGATTCTTCTCTCAGCAGCTAGAGGCTCTGATACCTCTAGAGGAACGAGCACCAGCGGTATGAGGCTTCAGAGGGGTCCTGGTCTCTCCCCAAGTGGAAGAGAGCCTTGTCTCAGATCCTTGAGAGAAGGGAGTGGGGCCTGGTATTCCGAGCAGCCCAGGTCTGGCTCTGGGCCAGGCACCGAGTGGCAAACAAGAAGGAACACATTCCGGGAAGGCCAGGAGCCCTGCCAGCGCAAGGGCGGCCCCGGCAAGCTGGGCCTGCTGGGCGCCAGGTGCTCCTGGGCTCTGTGAGGTCAGGCCCGTGGGGAAAGGCCCTCAGCTTTCTCTGGATTATCATTGCAGAGGCTTACACAGCTCCTTCCCTCTCACTTTCAGTGGAGAAGGCAGTGTCAGACCTCTAACGCTGACTCCTCTGTCCTCCGGGGTCTAGCCCCTCATCTCTGAATACAAGTAGGAGAAGAAGGAATGTGTGGCCTCCTGAGATCCCGGCTGGCTGGAGCAGGTGACTGTAGTTCTGTGCCCTGAGTAAGAGAAGGTGCCACCTACAGCCAGGGCAGGCCAAGGGGAAACCTGGGATTTCTGTGCTCTTGTTGGGAGAGAAGCTGAGCTCCCCCCTTCCCTTCCTTCACCCCCAGGCCCCCCACGTAAACAACACACGCTGGTTCCTCGCACCTGCCCGCTCTGCCACCCTACCGGCCTGGAGGGCCCTGGGGAAGGCAAGCTGTGCATTTTGCTCCCCACCCCACCCTCCCCAAAGAAGAGAGAAAGGAAAAGAGAAAGGACCAAAGAAGACCCGGAGAAATGGCCACAGGAGCTTGCCAGAGCTTCCCTTCTCCCGCTGGATAGGCAATGCACTGGGCTCGGGCCAGACCTAGCTTGTTCTCGCCTCACGCGGGTCACGGGGGGCCTTTCTTTGACCCAGGAGAAGGAAGTGCTTTCCTCGCGGCTGCGGCTCAGCTCCTGCTGGACTTTGCTGCCACCTAGTGGCTCAGGTCTAACACCCCCTCCCCCGCCAAAGAGACCGGGAGAGGGGGCTTCAGTCCCCACCTGAGGCAAGCCCTAGGACGCCCTGCTTCTACAGCCCAGGCTCATGACCTCACTCAGCTCAACAGGTGTCCTGATGCCATGGCCAGTAGGTAGGGCCCAGCCTGGCTGGCGGGGGCCGGGAGTAGGGTGGGGGCAGTCTCACTACGGGAGACCCCCGCGGGATACGGTTCTGCCCTTTTCACCGGAGCTCCTGCTCCTTCCGCGACCCTGCCTTGGCTGGCTACATCCGTATTAAGCCCAGGCTACTGCATCGTATATATGTATAACATTCCAATTTCTTCAAATTTAAGGCAGTTGTTTCTTCCTTATAAAGTTAGCCCATTTCAGCTTCAAAATTATAAAGATCATATGCCCTCTCTGTGATGCTGCTATGAGCCAGCCCCTGAAAATCATGGAAAGAGGGTATACTCTGCAGATCATCAGCCGTATTTTCCTGCTTATCACCTTCACGTGGTTTTTCCTCTAGCAAAAGAAAGGTGGTTTCAGTAACCACTGATCCAGCAGACTCCAAACTTTTGGGTCTGAGCAGCAGTACCCAGGGATTATGTGAAGTCCAAACTCCCTTTTCCCGCCAACCTCTCCGTGTGTGTGTTAAAAATACACATAAAACTTACCGTCTTCGTCATTTTCAAGTCTATCGTTCCAGTCTCAAGTATATCCCTATTGTTGTGCGACCGTGGTCACCATCTCCAGAACTCTGCTCATCTTGTAAGACCAAAACTCTCTGCCCTGTGACTCGCTTCCCCTCCCCCCAGCCCCTGGCACCCACCATCCTGTCTCCATGAATGTGACCACTCCAGGTACCTCATATAAGTAGGATCATACAGTTTGTCTTTGGGGTTTTTTTTCCTAAAGATTTATTTATTTGAAATAGAGTGTGTGAGCAGGGGGAGGAGCTGAAGGAGAGGGGGAAGCAGACGGCCTGCAGAGCAGAGAGCCCAGTGCTGGGCTCCATCTCAAGACCCTGAGGTCATGACCCGAGCTGAACTCAAAGGAGACACCCAGGCGCCCCAGTATTTGGTTTTTTGTAGCTGGCTTGTTTCACTTGGCAAAACGTCCACAAAGTTCATCCATGTTGTAGCATGTGTCAGAATTTTCCTCCTTTTTAAGGATGAATAACATTCCATGGTATGCATAACACATTTGTTTATCCGTTCGTTGGTTAACAGTCACCTGACCTGGGCGGCCACCTCTCGGCTATGAGGGGTGCTGCTGCTCTGAACGCGCAGTGGGAACTCTTCAGGACCCTGCTCTCGGTGCTTCTGAGGAGACAGCCGGAAGTGCTAGTCCTGGATCTCAGGGCAACTGCCTTCAATTTTTTAAAGCCTGCCATACTGTGTGGCCCAGCAGCGGCGCCCTCTTTCCTTCCCCCACTGCAGTGCATAGGGCCCCGGCCCCCCACATCCTCACCAACCCTAATGTGTGTAGAGTGCTGTCTGACTGTGGTTCCGATCCCCAAGGACTAGTCCTGTTCAGCATCTTGTCACTGTTGGCCATCTGTAACTCCTCTTCCGGTCCGGACCCATGTTTTAGTTGGTCTTGCCTGTTGCTGGTGTTGACCTCTCCATTCTCTTCCTGTATCCCTCTCCCACCTGAGCAGTGTCCTAGAGTCATGCTGAGTCTCTCCGTGCAGACGAGAGAGATGCGTTCTCTCCTACATTTTGCAGTTACTGATCCATTTGCCATGAAATGCTCCTCCCGTGGCTGGTTCCTCCTCCTTGAACACCAATCTAAATGCCACTTCGAAGAACTTTCCTGCCCACCCACCTGCAGCCAGCGCCCCGTTTCCTCGCAGATCACCGTTTCTCCCTTTCAGGGAACCGCAGCACAATCTGCACTTCCCTTTTTGTTTCTATATTTGCGTGGGACCCACGAGCCCTGGGGACACAGGATACAGCCTGACCCGCCCCCTGCCATACCCCCAGTGCCTGGGGGGGAGTACCTGGCTCGTAGGCGGGGCTCAGTATTGGCTGAATGAGAAGGGGCATCCAGGGGAAAAGAAAGGTAATGTGGCCCACGTCGGAACTCAGCCTCCCTAATCTAAGCTCGATGTCAGAGAAAAGGACACAGGGACTTTCTGGCTTGGATTCCGGAGTCGGAAGCACGGTCCCATTGGAACCAGGGACATGGCGTTGCAGGTGCCCACGAGGAATAGGGAAGCCTTCTTGGGGTCCAGCCAGCAGAGGCAGAAGGCCGCGGGGTTTGCTGGGGCCGCTCGTCCCCTTCCCGTCGTGCCAGAAGCATGAGGCAGCTCGGCTGCGGCCTTGAGAGATCCGAGAGCACTTGAGATCCCAGGGAGGACTTGGGCTCCGGCGGGCTCCTTTCTGCCGAGTACGTCAGCATGAGCACCTCTTGTGAGTAGTCCAAAGATAAAAATGAATTTTCCATAGCACGGGACGCTAGAAAAATCAAATGTTTGTATTTGAAAATATTTTCAATGGCGTTTAATGCCGTGCTGGAACGACCCAAGAAGAGTCAAACCAACCTCTCGGGGACCAGAGGCAAGCAGGTCTGCATAAATACACATGCTTTACAAATGCCTACAAGAGAAAGGGCCGCGGCCCCAGAGGCCCAGACTGAGAAGGAAAGGGAGAAATGGGCAGAGGGCCCTCCGGAGCGACAGGCGCACGCCCACCATGAGATCGCTGGCCCCTAGAGGACCTGCGGAGCCCGTCCCCGCGGCACAGCTCCCCTCTCCGAACCGGGCCGTGGCTGCAGACCGGGCTCACCGGCATGCCGGCACAGCTGCCCACAGCTTGGCCGCCCGGGGGGCCTCTCAGGAGCCTCGGCCTCAACCTAGCAGGACTCAGAAGGTGGACGTCTTCCCCCAGCCCTCCGGCAAGGACCAAGGCGGGGAGAGACTGGGGCAAGGAGCATTGTTTCCCTGAAAATATCATATAAAGGAGTGATGCAGGGGGCTGGTTCCCAAAAAAGGGCTGTGGTTTTATCCAGCATGGCGCCGCGGGGAGAAGGGGGTTTCAGTTCACTGGACGCCTACAGATGTGCTACACGCAACCCCCGCAGGCTCTAAGCTTACCCTAGATCCTGCAGCAGGGAGGGTAAAGAGACCGGTAACTGAGCTTAGGGACGCGTCCCCTACGGACCATCCCTCACATCCTCATTTTGGTTTGTCATAAGCAGGGCAGTCATGGCTCCACAGTAAGTTCCACTTGGCTTTCTCCCTGATTAGCCTCCTAGGGCTTCGAAGAAGGAAAAGCAGTGAGTGTTTCGGACACTCTCGCCCTATCACCACTGACTTTGCCTGACACCTCTGACCTCCTCACGAAGGCCCTGCGGGGACCCCCAAAGGCGCTGTGTTAGCGCCTGGAGCGGCGGGAAAGCAAGCGGAGGCCGGAGGCGCAGAGAGGCTGTGGGCAGAGTCGGGGGTCTCCAAGGCGAAGCTACCGCTGTCCACACCTCCCGGCCCCTACCTCTCGTCTCCCCAGAGGGGTCATTTGGAACCCCTGACCTGGTCCCTGCACTGTACCGGGCCCACCCGACACCCTCCGCCGCCCAGCCACGCCTCCCCAGTGGCCGCCATCGGCCATGGCTTCCCAGGCAGTCAGGTAGGGAGTGCAAAGCTCAAACCAGTCAGCCACCTTCCCCTCCTCCTGCCCCCCCCCAGTCTGCTTCCCGCCTGGGGCACGTTGGAACTGTTCGAGCACACAGGGGACGAGGCAGTCCCAGGTCTGTGACCACAGCGACCGCAGGCCCCGTTCCACCTACCTCACCAGGAATGCTGGACTTCCGCCCTCCTTCACAGCCCCTGCTACCGTCCCCTGCTGCAGGTACCGTCCTCTGATTCAGCCAGCCTCCTCATGAGGGGCAGAGCACAGGGCATGAACCTTCCCCTCTGGCCGGAATCCCAGCTACACAGCCTGCTCTCCTCTTTCATAGCTTCCCCCTCCCTTCCCCAGTCTTCCCTTGGCCTGGGAGCCAGGCCCCAGAACTGGGGCTCTCAGGGGCCCAGTGAGTACAGTACACTGGGAGGGAGCAGAGCCCCACTGGTGGTTTGGGGTCGTCCCACTCCTGCAGTAGCCGCGTGAGCGTGGAGAGCTGCATTCCGGGAGCCAGACCTTGGCCTTGGTCCCCTGGGCGGCTCCGGGCGCTCTTGCCTCTGTGCCAGACTGTGTCCCAGGAACAAGTTAATTTTCTTTCTCCAAGTGCTTGCTGAAGCTTAGTGTACAGAATTTCTCAGCCAGTTCCAAAAGTCTGGCTTTGTGTCTGAGTCCCCAAATTATGGGAGCTTGTTAACAGGAGGGATAAGAGTTGGCGGGAGGAGGAAGGATCCGGAGAATTCTCCTTCATCTCAGTCTCAGCACAGCGGCATAAAGCACGGGGGTCGCTGGCGGAAACTTCGCACCCAGAGCTTTCTTGGAGAAGCCGCAGGGGCTGTTCCCTGTGCACAGGAGATTCCCAGGTCAGAGAAGGGCCTACAAAGCAGACAGGGAGCTCAGTGGGGGCTTTCTCCGCCTCGGCCCGCCCCCCAACGACAGCTGGCCAGGGGGGGCCTGTGGACCCCACACACCCTGTCCCCCAGTGCTTGCCAGACTGAGCTGTCCAGCCAGCTCCAGGGGAAGGCCCAGTCCCACGGGACAACACACAGCCTGGCTGTAGGTATTGGCTCCCGTCCTTTACCTTCAGTCCCGGAGGCATTCGGAGGGGACAGAGCATCACCAGTGCCCAGGGACGGCGCCATCCCAGCTCAGGGAGCATAACTGCTGTTCCAGCCGGGAGATGCGGAATGCCAGATAGGATGAGGACACGACCAAGAAGCAGATCCTGGAGAAACAGACATAGGAAGGATATCTTACCTGGAAAAAGGACGTTTTTAGAGGTTCGCCAAAAATAGGAATCAGAATAAAGCTACTTCCTACAACTGGAGGAATTAGAGAACTCTTTGCCTCTCAGCTACATTCAACCTGGACATCTTTGTTCCCTGAGGCCATGCGGGGGTCCCGAGACTCGTCCCCATGGAGGTGTCCTCGAAGAGGACAGCAGGAATTCTGGGTCCTTAAACTGAGCCCGCCTTCCCTCTGACCGGCCGCCTTGGTCCTACGCCTCCTCTTCAAGGCTGCTAAAGTTATCCGCTAAGGTGGTAGGGCAGTCTCCCAGCTGGTCCTTAGGCAGAATTACAGACACGTCTGGGGTTCCAAAAACTGCACTGAAGGTGGGGGGCAGGAAGGCTGTGGTGCTCCCCTTTAGTCCATCCGATGGCGCTCTCCAATTTTGTCAGCTGTCCCCCTCCCCAGTCCGTGTAACTTTTCCTTTTTTTCAACAGCTTCATATCCTGCCCCTCCCTACTGCACAGCCTCACCCCTAAATTACAGGGGTGCGTGAATAAAGACTGGAGACACTTTGTCTTACTGCAGTAGGACCTTCCCCTCCCTCTGGACAGAGACCTTCCCACACACAGATGCCCCTGTTCCAATAGCCAGGCACCAAGTGGAGTCTGACCCCCCACCCCCCGTAGCGTCACCTACAGCACAAAGATGACCTTGAGGAGCTGGTAATCCCAGAGCTTCAGCGCCCGGTTGCTCCCGGGCTCCTCCTCCAGCTTCTGGTCCTCACAGGCGGCATTCTCTGTGACAGGAGAGCAATTAGCATCTCCGTGGGGCAGGAGGCAGGAGCCCAGCCCGGCAAGGAGCATGCCCACCTCCCCTCACTCTCTGAAGCTGCTTAGGCTCTCGGCCTGGCTCTCCCTATGGATCTGGATAAAGGAAGACGCAGCTCTCAGAAGCCTGCTGGCCGGATTTTTCCTTTTTGCAGAAGTAGAGGCAGGGAAGCCTTCCGGGCAAGAGGTTGTCACAGACGAGCACCCTGAGCTCACCAGACCCAGGAGGCTTCCTGGGGGGAAAGAAGCTGTCCGTGGAGTCCATGGGTGCCCGAGGGATACAAGGGATGCTGTCCGGGAGGGACAGGGACCTGGAGGCAGGGCACACTTTTCTCCACTTCATCTCAGGGATGAGGACTTCCTGCGGAGAAGGCAGAGGAAACTCTCTATGACCCTTGGGATGTCACTTGTCCTAAGGGGCCCATACTAGGTTTATCAAAACTTTTCCAGATATTGCCAATATGGATGCCTAGTGAGCATGATGGCAGGTACCCAGAAGGAGAGAAACCATTGCCATAGCAACCATGTGTCTGTCTTATCGGCTCCCTTGCTGGGCCCAGCCTTTCTTCCAGAGAACAATGCTTTTGAAGAGTGCTAATACAGAAGAACCACAGGGGGGTCCAAGACATGAGCTAACCAGGTAGGTGCTCAGATCTGCTGAGCCCAGGAAGGCGAGGCACAATGTATCTTAGCTGGGATAAGTCCTCCTAATCTGAACTCTAACCTAAGTCCATCACTGACCTTGGCAGGGGGTATGTAGGGTCCCCATCAACAAAAATGGGAACAGCACCTTCTGTCCCCTGCATAGTGTTGTCCACACTGTATGCTTGGCTAAATGCTTAATGGCTAGTGAAGAAGACCTCAAACACCCTGGGGTCATTTCCATCCCCATTACTGTTCTAGAAACTCAGCTCTGCCCACCCACAACCCCAGGAGCAAAGGAAACTGCTGGGACCTCAGCAAATCTCAAATGATTCTGAGTTCTACAGTGGTAACCCTTGGAGTTATTTTCCGAGGACATCTCTCTGCCCTGGAAGGCCCTCCCGACCCTGCTAAAGAAAAGAGGGTGGGTCATTGGCTCTGTGGCTGTCCAGCTGTGGGCCCCAGCCTGGGCAGTGTCCTGGGGGCTGGGCATCTGTTCTGCTCAGGAAGTCGGCGCATGTGCCCAGCACCTAGTGGCTGCACACGACGTGGGACATGTCGGGTCTAGGGGACCCCCGGCATAGCATGGCCACTGGAGCCCCAGTTCTGCATCGGGGGTCACGGCCTGGGAGGCCCTGAAGCCTCAGAGTCATAGGCCCTTCACACCAGCAGCTTTAGCTTCCAACCTCAGCTCTCACCAGGGACTCGCACTCGGGTTCCTCTGGAAATTCTCTCACACTCAGGCTCTTCTTGCTGGAAGGCTAAGGAAGAAAGGGGACTGGGGTCACTCGTCCATCAGGAACAGCCACGGTCGGGAGAGAGATGGTGTTAGCACTCTCCAAGAGAGCTTTACCTCCAAATAAGCCCCCTTGGGTCGGATGAAGCCTAGCTCCGAGTTTGCAGGAGTCCCCTAGTTAATGCTGGAGCAGAAGGCAAATGCTGCTGCCCCCCCCCCCACTTCCTCACTGAGAGCCAAAGAGGGCTGCAGGCCTCCTGGGAAGCAGCCACGTGCTTCTCTCTGCACACTGGAGGAGCACAAGGAGGGCACACATGGGCACACACAGCAGCCACTGGCCTCCAAGAGACGTGCTCAGAAGCACAGATACCCAGTCCAATGGCTAAGCTCCGACACACGGGCCTGAGCCTGTTAGTCTCCTCTCCCTGCCCTTGGTCCCTTGCTGGGGAGATGGGCCAACCACTCCCAACAGCCTTGTCTCGAGAGCTCAGTGTAGGCCTGAGCAGCCTCCCTGGTCCAACTCCTGCCCCCAAGCCCCATACCTGGAGGTGTGTGCAGACCCTTCTCAGCATGTCGTACACACTGTCCCGGGAAAGCAGTGACACAAAGATGTACTGGGACAGAACAAGAAAACAGAAAAGGGTGGGGTGAGCACAGACTGGAGAGTGCCAGAGTCGGGGTCCTGGGGCTGAGACAGGAAACTAAGGGATGGCTAGCCCAGCGACGCACTGACCTTCTGGCTGGTGTTGGTGGTGATGGCCAGGCCATTGGGAAGAAGCCGCGCCATCTTGTGTTTTTTGATCATTTGCACAGACACCACGGGAATGACCACCTGAGCGAGGAGAGCATGCTTCTCTCGGGACTCGTCCCCGAGGACACGGTCCCTTTACTTCCTGCACAGGGCCCCAGCCAAGCACGGACACCATGATGAGCACGGCCCTATGTGGGCGGATGTGCGGCCCCACTCTTGGGTGCAGGCTCCCTTCCAGCTGTCCCACCCCTGCCCCAGCCTTGGCGGGACTCGATGCTCTGGGCTCTCACCCTATCGTCCAGGAGGCCGAGGCCGGCGGCCCCGGGGAACCACACACTGCAGTAATGGAGTTCCCTGAGCTACCACCCGAAGGGTGACACCCCGCCCTGACTCTGAAGGCATTGCAGGGGCACCCATGGCGGGATACTCTGGAGTCTGGACTAGGGCCCTGCTCGGAAGGGGTGGGGCTTCTGCCCTGGAGACCAGGCGGGGCGCCGCAGTGAGAGGCTTCACGGGGTGCCTGGCGCCCCCCGGGGGGGGGGGCTGTCTCTCTCCTGGCGCCCCCGGGGGGGGGCCTCCCGAGCCCACTGCGGCCGGCGCTGCTTACTGCTACCTTTACGTCCCTGCCGAAGAGGCTGGCGTGGAAGCAGAGCCAGTTGGGGGAGATGTAAAGCCGGCCCTGGAGAAGGAGGTCTCTCTGGAGGGCACAGGAGCACACTGGGAGGTCACGGGAAAGGAGACTGCATGAGCAAGCCAACCCTGAAGCCTGTGTCTTCCCGCTCAGGAGTCCAGAGTCCGACATCAGTGACTGCCTTCCTCAGAATCCTCCTTCCCGACCCCAGGCCCCGACCCCCCATCCACCAGCACCCTGAGTCCTTCTCGAGAGTCCCGACTGCCCTGCCTGAACCCACGAATGCTAGAGCTTTCCTCCTCCTCTACTCATGCCTCAGAGGGTCCCCTAAGCCTGGATTCTTGCTCCCTCAGGCAGAGCTCCTTGCCCTGCCCTGGAGAGAGGGCCTCGATTGTGCACATGCCCCCACATGCTCACTGAGAGGCCTGAGCAGGAAACAACAGTCATTGATAACAGCAGAACGGACATAAAATTTGGAAACCCTGACATTGCCTCAAGAAAACTTTCATAAAGTCCATTCCATATCCCCAATCTGCCATCTTCTCAAACTTTTGAAGAAAACGGGCCCAACCACAAGTAAAGGGCAGCCAGTTCCCATATCGAAATTGGGCCCTGGAGGCTCTGCAGGAGAGGCTGTGGGCCTCAGGCACCCGGGCACCTGTGCCCACACCTGGGAAACAGCTCACCTTTGAGCACCGCCTCCTCCAAGGGGACGTCCGCAAACAGCTTGTGGTACTGCTGGTTGTGTTTCCGCAGTAGTGTCTGCAAACACACGGGCCGGGGCTGAGAAGGCCCGGGGGACCAGCCACCAGGAAACCACGCCGCGGGGCACAGGGGCTCGGAGCCTTAGCGCGAAGGGGGTGGTAAAGAGCCAGCGGGGCTGAAAGGCCGGTTTCCAAGCACAGCTTATCTCTCAGTGGCATGACGACAGAAGGGCCTGCTGGACAGGCTGCGACTCAAGGGGGACACAGCGCCCTCACCCAGGAGGGGACACTTACTCACGCTTCAGCCCGGAGCCCCTCCCGCGGCGCACAGCGAGAAGGCGGCCTTGCGCACTTACCCCCTCTCGGCCACACTTCCTTATCTCTTCACCCTTCCAGCCTCCTGGCCTGTGCAGACTGCAAAGGAGACGTTCCATTCCAGGGACAGAGGACCCTGCAGTCCCGCCCATTCCAGGGACAGAGGACCCTGGAGTCCCGCCCATCCATCCGCAGGGCCAGGTCTGTCCTGAGATGGAACACGGAGGCCCTTCTCTAGGAGCCACAGCACGGTGATGGGAGCGAGAGCTTGGCCCTGGGGAAGGGCATTGTGCCTGCCGGAGCCTCCAGCTCCCACAGGTGCTTAGGGGCTGCCCACCCCTGGGCATCAAAGACCACGTCTTTGGCCAAACGATGAAAACAGGAGCAGACCCGAGCTTGGTGAGCAGGAGGCCCAGGGACGGGGACCAGTTCGGGGAGGTGTCAGACTCACGGCTCCAGGGGCTGGCCATGGGCCATGATCCCCACACGGCCGCCCTCCTTGCAGCCTCCGCCTGGCAGCCTGGGGCTCCGCAGACTCACGGACCCAGGGAGGCTACCACGGCTGAGGGAGAGGGGTGGTGCTGGACGCACAAGCTCCCCCTGACCAGGTTGGCCTGAGGACAGGTGGGCAGGGAGGAGGCCGGTAACCTGAGAAGCCTAGACTTTGCTAGGTCCCCGAGGGCAGGGACAAGAGGCACCGGGCAGCCTACGCCCAGCCTAACACGGGACAGGAGGCCCCCTTTCTGCCCCTTCTTTAACCCCTTTGCCCCCTGCTTTTATTTAAGTCTGTATTTAAACGCCATCCAGGTAACATGCAGTGCAATGTAAGTTTCTGGCATACGATGCAGTGACTCAAGACTCCCATGTGCCCTCCTGCACCCCGTCACCTCCTCATTGGTGGCCAACCATGTGTTCTCTAGAGTTCAGAGCCTGTTTCTTGGTCTGTCCCTCGCTCCTTTTCTCCCTTTTGCTCGTTTGATTTGTTTCTTAAATTCCACACATGAGTGAAGTCATGCAGAATCTGTCTTTCTCAGACTTAGTTTCCCCTGGCTTAAACTCGCTAGCTCCCACCACATCATTGCAAATGGCAAGATCTCACTCTTTGTCATGTGTCCCTTTCTTTGCGGCCCTCCTGAGGGCTTCCCACCCGGCCCATAGGTATAGCTGACCCAGAGGGGCCTCACCTGGACTCCAGGGGGGCCCGAAGCCTGGCTCGTTCCTCTGAGCAGGACACACGGCTCTTCAGAGAAGCTGTCTTTCGGGGCATCTGTTGGATGCTGAGCAGAAACAGGCCCACATCAAGAAGGGAGGCTCCGTGGGAACACCTTTCCCTCCCAGCTTCCCCCCTCCCCGCCGGCTCCCCTGCCCACACCCCCAGCCAGCTCCCCTGCCCGCACCCCCAGCCGGCTCCCCTGCCCACACCCCAGGCCAAGGCTGAAGATGGCACCGTGCAGAGGCCACAAGTCGGACAGGAGTTCTGTGGTTCCTGAAAGGGGTGGGGGGTGGATCTCTTGCCGTCTTTTCTGGAAGACTGCAGGCCAGTATATGCCCAGAGCGGAAGGAAAATCAGCCTGCCTTAGTGGGGCACCAGGCAGGTAGGCCCGGCCCACCCCCGAGAAAGCACAGTGGGGGGAGTGGGAAGGAGGGCCCTAAGACTTGCTTACGGCGGACCCTGTAAGGTGCCTGGGCAGCTTTCCCATAAGCCACTGGGATCTGGGAAAGGACGCTGAGCACAGGAGGCCGAAGGAACTGGGGCGCTGATGGTGTGGGTGGGGTGAGGGGCTCCGTTCAGCCCACAGGTAACCACGGGCAGGGAGAGGAGGAGCAGCCCGACACCAGGCGGTGGCCTGGCAGCCTTTGGAGAGTCAGGATACCTTGGCCATGAGAGCCAAACCCTCTCAGAATTGTCCCAGAGAGAGGCCTTGGAAGGAGGAGACACCACCGCCCTGGGCAGGGAGGGCTCCACAGTAGCTTTTGAGTTCATGCCTCCCCGAAACAGCTCCAAAGCAGAGGGCTGCCCCCTTCGTGGCCCTGGCAGGGAAGACACCGGCTCAGAACCGATGCAGCCGGGGCAGTCTGACAGCGTCCACCAGGACGGGGTGAGGAGCTGACAGGGAGAGGGTGCCGGGGGGGCCAAGACGGGGCGCCACGGCGGTCACGAACAGGCCTCAAGGTCCCGGGCAGATAGGCAGCTGGAAGCCGAGGCCTACGAGTACCAGCCACGGCCCCTCTCAGCTGCCACCGGGGCAAGTCGAAGCTGTCCTCTTCAAGAACAGAGTGGCCACTCAGCCGAGATGAGTGAGTCTGAGCCCCGACCACGCGGTGGACACGGCAGGAGACGGAGACCTGCCGAGGGGAGCAGCAGGACCCAGCGTCCCACACCGCGGAGCCAGGTGACCTCGTGCCACAAGATCGGTGCCCCCACAGCCCCGTGGCCCGGTGGCTCTGCCCTCGCCCTTGTGGAGGATTCTGGGGCACACATCAGCATAGGCTTCCCGAACCCTGCCAAGTGACAAGTTTTGCTGGTGATTTTGACCCTTTGACCCCCAACGGTAGTTTCTAGATTTATTTAGTTCCATCATTTCACGTTTCAAGAGGGTTTTCCCTCCCCCTCTTGATTTTTATCATGCTCATTCTAAGAAAACATGAAAAAGATAAAACCTATAAATATGATCAAAATCCCCCAGAAGGAAAAAAGTTCTTCAAAAATCACCCAAAGAAAAGGTGTGTGCATAAGTACAGAATTTACATGAATGGAATGTCTTACTTTCGTTGTTTACCATGGTCCTATGAGGAATCCCCGCGTCCCTGTCCGTGGCTGAGACAAGGTCTCGGGAGTGATTCGTGGGTGGAGAATGCATATTTCTTAGGCCTGTCAGGCCCACTCCTGTCCACATGCTGTCCCTGACCCCGGCCATCGGCACCGTGTGCAGGCCTGCCTCCCGGCACGCCCGGGCCTTTCCCTGGCTATTCTCTTTTTCTCACTCTGGTGAATTTGGTCCGTGGAAACATGCTATTTTCAGTTCTCTTTCTGCTTACAGAGGGGTTGAACGAGTTTTCCCGTGTAGACATATGCACTGCTAGAGCCCACCTGTGAACCGTCTGTGAGGATCTCCATGTTTGTCTTATCGATTTGCATTAAATGCTTTTCCGAGAACATTAATCCTTAGTCAATCGTATTTGCGGACATCTCCCCCGGCGTGTCATTTGCCTTGTAGTCTTGTCTGTGGATTTGTTCCTTTGTTGTGTGGTGGATTCCTCCCATGTCCTCCATCCCTTGGTTCCTCACTTGGCCTGTGTGCGTTGGATGGAGAGGCCCCCGAGGCAGAGCATGCACAAGTCAAGCCCCTGAGCCCTTCGAGAGCTTGGGCCCTGCAGCCTGTGAGCTTTCCTGGGCCACCAGTGAGAAGGATGTGGGGCCCACCCGAAGGAACACGCTCTAATCTGGAGGAAAGGGACAGAGCGAGACCCCAAGCAGAACCTTGGCCCTGGTCTAAGAGGCAAGGAGCCTGTCACTCAGGCACTGGAGAGGGTGACTGGAGGTGTCAGGGCCACAGGAGCTGAGAGCAGACGGGGCGAGAGTCGCAGAAGGGCTCCCGGGGAAAAGGAAGCCGAGCCTTATGGCCAGGTGGGACTGTCACCCCGCAGGTTCCCGTCATCTAACCCTGTGTTCCCGAGCGTGCCTGTGTGCACACCTCCTCAGGCCCACCGTGACTTCCTCAGCGAGGGGAGCCTGCCCTCCGCCCACCCCCGGCCCAGTGAGGAGCCACACTCCCCACTCACAGCACCCCAATCCAGGCTCCCTCTCAGCACTCGGTACCTCGGCTCGGCCCCGGCCCCCCTCGCTGCTGGCCCTGAGCTGGGGGCAAGGCCAGCGTGTGACAGGCACACACGGCACGTTTGCGGAATGACCGTGTGGGGACAGGAAGCACGGACGGAGGAACGACGGACTGGGAGAAAAACAGAGGCAGCTGTACAACTCCCCGCAACGTCTCCAGGAAGACAAGAATGGGGTTAAATGCAGTCACTGGGAGCAAATGACTTTCAAATATCTTTAAATGTAAAAGCAACCCCTTTTATGATGACCGTGACGAACAGGACGGTCACGAGCCATTCCGACCCGGCCGTCTGGGAAGGCCAGCCCCTCCGGCCGCCTCATAATGCCCCTGACGCCAGGACCCACCTGGGGCCCGAATGCACGGCTTGCAAAATGATCGCGACAGTCTTCCTACCAATTAGTCCTCTCCCCTACGGTGCTGAGTGGCACCACAGGGCCGCTCAGACGGGGAGCCCCAAGGACCCACCGGGCCCTGCCGCAGGCCAGGAAGGAGACACCGAGAGCAGGAAGCAGAGAACGGAAGGCCAGCCCGGGTCCCCCCACAGCCTGCTCGGCATTCCCGCCTCCTTAAGCCAGTGACGCGTGCCAGGACGACACCCCGGGCCATCCGGCCCCACACCTCCTCCACACGTGTTCCGGGCGTGAGATCAGAAGTCCTCAAATCCATGTCTGTTTTTTCAATCAAAGCCCCGCCCCCAAATCATCATTACTGTCATCAAGGAGAGGCTGTAGGGGAGGCCCAGTACTTTGGACATTAGGGGGGGTGGAAAGGTGGGGGCCCCCCGCAGGTCCGGCCCACCCGCAGGGCTGCCTTCACTCCTTCCGCAGGTACTCACGGCACTTATCCCACCGGGAGCCCAGCCTCGGGCCTGCCGCTCAGGGCTGCTGTAAGGGCAGGGATGGGCAGCGAGCAGATCTGGGGAGATGTCAGAAGAGGAGCCAGGCCAGTCAAGAAAGGGGGGCCAGAGAGAGAGCAGGAAGGAAAGAGAATCAAGACGGAGAGGCTCCGACTGTGCGCTGCACAACTCCTGGGCCGGGCCTCACAGGACTCCGGCCGCGAACACTCATTCTCGATGCTTCCCGGGCTCACGCTACTCCCCCCACGTCGATATACCAAACCTAAATCTCTAGCCTCAACTCCCCCTCTCCTCCAGAGCCCACCATCGGGGTGCCTCCAAGATGCGCTCGCTGCCATCCCCGCAGATCTGCTTCCTTCTGAGCACCTGACCGTCCTGAGGGGCTTCTCCTGCCACAGCGGCCTGAGCAGGAACCTGCAGCTCTCTCCTCTCTCCTCTCGCCTCCACGACCAGTCGATCCCCAGGACACTTTCTCCACTCGGGCTGCGCTGGCCAGCTGCATCACCGCCATCCCTTGCCTGGATGCTGGTGACAAGCTTGTATGCCTGGTCCTCTCCCACATCTGCCCGGCCAACACAGCCACCTGGGGCCCAGGTCCCATCCTGCCGCTCTGCTCTGCTGCTGACGAGCCATCTTGAGTCCCCCCTCGCGTCCTCTGCAGGCCTTCCTGAGCTTCCTGCTTCCCTTCCCAGGCAGCTTCCTGGCCGCAGTCGCCCTCCCCAGCAGCGCATCCCCCACATCCGGGATTCCGCTCCACGTTCATCTGCCTGGGAATTCTGCTCATCTTTTGAGCCCCAGTTCAAATGTCACCTCCTCTGTGAAGCCTTCCCTGGTTTCACCTGGGCAGAGCTGGTCAGCCCTTCCTCTATGGCCCCTCATGCCCTCCATCATGCTGTCGTTCCAGTATGTACCCCAGACTGTGCTTGTCTGTTCATACATCCGTCTGCCCCCAGTCGACTCTGAGGTCCCCCAGGGGTGTGTCTCCTACGTTCCTGTCGCCCCAGCACAGAGTGGGCAGCCCTGTTTGCTGCTCTGAGGAAGGAGACAGGGAGGGAGAGACAGTGACACTCCCAGATGGAGAAGGGGAGGGGCACAGCCAGGCAGCAGGAGGGAAAGGCGCAGGGATGGAGCTCATGAGGGCTCCCCTACAGACGGATGGCCCAGGACCACCAGGCCTCAGTCCATGCTGGCTGACTAAGCAAAGGGGGAGCTCAGGGGGAGGCAGAGGACAGGGGAATGAGGAGAAAGTGGCTCAGATGGGGTGGGCCAGGAAAACACAGGCCCGGCCTTCCTGCCTCCACCGCAGTGTCCCCTTGATGGCGTGTCCCTGGGCTGCCCGGGGCCCAGGCAACGCTCCAGCTTACCCACACTCAACCCTTCGGAGCCCGGGGCAAACCTCCACCGCCACCCCCCCTAGTCCCCTCGGGCCCCTCCAAGCCTCTGGCTGAGCCGAACCCTGGCCCGCGGAAGCAGAAAGCCAGGCGAGCAGCAGCCTGAGCCAGCCGGACCTTCGGGGTCCCCCGGGACAACTTGGGCGCATCTCCCAAGCTGACCTCCCCTTGACATCCGAGATTCTAGAGCGAAGGCCGGGCCGAGCGACAGCTTCTCCCCGTCAGCAGCCAGCAGGCCACGGGCCCAGAGGCCTCCGAGGAGCGCCCTCTCCCACCCACACCTACAGCTTAGCACACGTCCCTGAGAGCACAGGGCCCACAGCCCCAGAGGCGGCCGCCCCCTCACGGGAGAGAGGCCCTCCACTCAACTCTCGCGGCCGCGCGCTGCTGCACATCAACATCACATTTAAACGAAATCTTTAAGAAGCAAAAAAAGAAAGAATGTGCATACAGAAAAGCACACATACAATAAGGATACAATTCAGTGCATCTCACACATAGAGATGGAAGCCACCCCTGGGAGCCCCCCTGCTCTTCCCAGCCTCATCCCGTCCCCGCAGAAGCCGCAGGACGACCGCCATCCTGGCATCCACAGCCCCGTGGCCTCTGCCTCCACGGGCTTCCTGTGAATGAAATCCTGGCACACCCTCTTTTCTGTGGCTGTGCAGACGTGAACTGGGCGTTTTCACGCGTGTCTGGCACCCCACGGCACGGACATAGCACAGCGGGTCTGCCCGTCCGGCTCTGGGTGGCGCCTGGGCGGCTTCCAGGTCTCGCCTGTCGCGGAACTGTGGTCAAGAGCATTCCACTCCCTGCCATGTGGACACGAGTGCTCATCCCTCGGGGTAAACACTTAGGGTTGGAACTGGTGGGTCATAGGATAAGCCTACGCTCAGTTTCAGGCTTTTCAAGGCTCTCAGGTGATTTGAAACAGGCCACCAGTGTAAAGAAGCAGCTGCCCCCGCGCCCCTCCTTTGTCTGTGGCCCAGGAGGAGAAGCACACCTCCTGCGATCCAGGTGAGTCCCCCCGCCTGGGCTCCGGCTCGGGGGCGCTGGCCCTCCGCAGTTCCAGCAACACCCTTGGCAAGACAGGAATCACACTGTTCACAGAGATTTCCTTCATCTGTTAAGGTCACAGAGCACACTTACTAGGTCATGCCAAGGAAGCGGGAGCAGCCTTCCGCGCAGCAGAGGCTGGCTCTGTGTCCTTCCCGAGAAACTCCCCGCATCCCTCCTGGGGCCACAGTCCTGACCTGCAGCCCGGACACTGGGTGACAAGACCTCTGCCAAAGGGAAACGGGAGTAATGTTGAGAGTCAGGCTTCTCATCGTACTCTCAAGCCTGCAGAGAAAAGACAATCTTCTTCTGCAAAAGTTATCCCAGTATTTCCTACAAAGAAGCTGCACCTCACTTTATTCTCTAAGCTGATAGTCCTTACCTAGGACAACTGCTCTGCTCTCTCTGCTGGCCAGGAGAGGGGAGAAGAGCCCACAGCTGAATTCCATCCTGAGTGTGAAGGGGCGGCTGTCCGGGCACTGGGGCCGCATGCTGGGTCCCCATCCAGCTGTCCGGCATGCAGCCTACTTCCCAGAAGCAGGGCTGAGAACACCCGGGCGAGGGATGTGCGTAGTGCCCCCTGACGGCCCGCAGCATCTTGGGAATGAATGGGAAGGCAGAAGGCCAGATGCCCTGCTTTCCAAGACGTCACAGTCTGGACCGAACGGCCGTGGCTGCCGCCGAAGAAGTACTCTGCGAGCTGACCAGCAGCCCCTCTGGAGGAAGAGATGACCCTGGCCCAGCCAACTTCGTTTCTAATGAGTCCTCCCCGGGTCCCACGAGATGGGAGGTGTGCGGCCCCAGCTCGCGCAGCCAGACCGGACGCCCCGCCGGCTTGGCCAAAGCCCACAGCTGAGGGCACACCTGTGGTGCCATTCTGCCCGCTCACGTGGGGCGGGCAATTCCTCTGACGTCTCCCGGGTGGGGACGGAGGCTCAGCGGGCTCCAGGGAAGAGCCCATGTGCAGCCGTTGGCAGGGCCGGGACCCCGTGGAAGTCTGACTCCCAGGCCTGGGTCCCACCACACCCCCAGTGTGCCTTCAGGGTCAGGATGGGGAAGAACTCAGAAGGTTCCAACCAGGTCACGCCACGTGAGCTGAGGGAGCCCCTGGGCAGAAGGGAGGGGAACAGGTGTGGCTCCCAACCTCCAGCCCCAGGGCAGCCCCTACTCCCTCCCTCCGGTTGCATAGATGAGGAGGGAGCCCAGCTAGGTAAGGCACAAGCTCCCGACCACACGACCAGGAAGGAGTGGAGCTGAATTCAAACTCCAGTCTGGCGGAAACCCTGCACTCAGTCCCCTTTGGCATGCTGCCCACAGGGATGGGGGCCTGGGGGCCTGGTGTTCTGCCTCTCCTCCGGCGCTCCCAATAGACGGGGATTAGACAGACCGAAGGAGGCCTCTTGGGCTGATACGGCCATGCAGGGGCCTGTCTGGGCAGTGGGGTTCCCTAGATCAGGCCCCGCCCCAACCCCCAGCCCTTACCAAGCCTTTATCTTCTTTGCTCAAAGAACCGAACAAACTGGGAGAGCTAGTTGTTCAGGAGATGTGGGCTGGCGCAGCCCTCGGGTTCAGACCGCATGCAGCCTGAACAAGGACCCCTTTGAGCTCTGCTGCCGACAAGACCTCCTACCTACAGGAATCTCAGAGACTCCAGGGCCTTCCACCGGGTGGGAGCTGGGCGGACCAAAGGCAAGGCTGGCCCCATCTCCCACTCTCGGCAGCCAAGATGCTGCCCACTGTCCAGGTCTCCCTGTGGAACCGAGATCTGGCCAGCCAAGCCCTCAGCTGCTTGGCCGACTGGCCCCACCCTGCCCCTGTCATCCAGATTTGGGCTCCTGGGACACACAAGAAAGGCCCAGATCCTCACAGGGATGGAGTTCAGGATCAAAGTGTTCAAGCTGACTCCTCTCAGGCATGCAGGTGCTCGGGAGGCTTGGGTCCTGTTTGGCTAACATGCTCCTGCTCAAAATGGCGACCTTTTCCCTCTCACCCCCAACACCTCCACTCCGCAAAGCCTGGCAAGGCCGAAGCTCCAGGGAGAGCGGGCGCCTCCTGCCTCGCTTCCTCACACGGAAGGCTCACATATCTTCACTGCTGTACCTCCCATTTAAGTGGCTGTGTCCCCACTAAGACCGCTTTCCTTATTCATCTCTCATCCAGGGCCCTGTACACAGCTTCGGGCATACAGTAAGTACTCAATAACTGCGTACGGAAGGAAAAAACACTCCCTGCTGAGAAGCTCCTGTGTGTAGCTCGTTGGGCCACACTGGGCCCTTGGGACCCAAACACAAGACCTGGAGCGAGAGCAAGTCACTCTAGTTTGCTTCTCGCTGCCCTCATCTCCTCCTAGGTGGCCCCCAGGCACCTTCCTCTGGGTCTGCTCCCCCATAAAATGGGGGGAATCTCTCTCTGATCAGCAGATCTTCAGGGCTGCTGTGGGGATCTGAGAGGTCATGGCCTCACCCCAGGGAGGGAGCGGTTCTCAGAGCCTTGCCCACCCCCACCCCTGCCTCTCCCCACGACACTGAGAGCTCGACATCCCATCACGCCCCTGGAGAGATACCTACAAGTGCAGCCGCCCCTGGGAAGCGGAGACAGGGGCACCACTAGGCCCCAAACTGTACCCAAAGAGCTCCACGCATGTCCTGCATGACTGACCCTTTCCCCTGGGACTCCAGCCGGTGAGCCTGGTCGGGGAGGGCCCTCTCTGCACCTGGGCCGCACCCAGGGCCTGCCTCCCACCCGTGGGGGGCCAGCTCAGGGCTAGCCGCCGCCGTGCAGCGTCCCTGCCCCAGAGGGCTGAGGCCAGCAGGGGCTGGCCGGAGCTCAAAGGCCTGCAGCGCGAGAACGGTCACCAGGGAGACAGACAGGACAGAGAGCTGAAACACGAAAGCTCTGCTCCGGGGCACGTCCGGGGGTTTCTCACGCAGCCCAGGCCACCCCGAGGAGCAGGCGGTTGGCCCTGAGGAGAGTGACCTGCCTGCCGCCGGCCTCGTCCCACACTCCCCTGCTGTGGCCGCATCTGTTTGAGCTAGCACCCCTGCACCTGGTGAATGACTGCTTTTTCTTGGCTGGCCACTTCGGGCCTGGCCCTGTCCAGACAAGAAGCTGGTCATTCAGGTGGAAAAACAGACGTGCATTCATTAAGAAACAGAGCAGCCCTGTGCTCCCGGGGCTGCCCTCTGCCGAGCCTGCGGAGGGGGCCCAGGCCGTCCTGGCCCTCAGATGCCCTCCCACCCAAGTCAGGGCTGCCGGGGGTGGGCTGCTCTCGGGACAAGCCTACTTGGTCCATCTATGGACACCGTCCAACACACCCTGATCCCGACTGGCCCCTAACACCCACCTCAGGTCACGCTGGCTTTGTGGACCCTCCAGGCTCTTCTCAGGGCACAGGGCGGGCTGGAAGGAGTCTCGGGGTCCTGAAAGACCCTGGTGTGGAGGCCGGAAGACAGCGAGGCCACTGCTTCTCTCTGG
>PITA01000572.1:240801-261372 GCA_004023965.1 Spilogale gracilis
GACCCTCCCGTGGTCACAGAGCCCCCGTCCCAGGACCCTCCTGTGGTCACAGAGCCCGTCCCCGGACCCTCGTGTGGTCAGAGAGCCCCCGTCCCAGGAGGCCGGCAGGGTCGCCACCTTCAAACGGCTGCCGGCCGCTCAGCCTCCCTCCTACAAACACCAATTGAATGTCTGCTGTTGACTCAGCTCTCTGTAAGGGCTGTGTATACTAAGAAGGATAAGGCAAGCTACTATCCCCAAAATGCCTGGTGGGAGAGGCAGACGTGAAACAAATATTTATATAAATCAATACATAATTATAACTGTGTCATCTATGCTATGAAAGGAGAGCCCAGCGTCCTCGTTGGACCTCCGTCAGGGAGTCCTGAGTCAGCCATGGAAAGCGGTGGCATTTTGAGCTGATAGTCAGTGGATTAATCAGATGGGAAAGGTATTTGCAGAGAGTTAGAGGGTTCATGATGGGTGTGCAAAGGCCCTGAGACCGGAAGTGCGCAGCACGTAGGAGGAGCACAGAGTTTCTGCCTGGAGGAAGCCATGTAGTGGGAGCAGTGAGGCTGGAGAGGCGGGCAGGGCGAGACTGTGCAGAGCCTTGTGCACCCCTTCTTTTCCTTAAAAGCAGGGGGAATCAACAAAGGGATTTAAAGAGGGGACTATACTATCAAAGTTGTGTCTTAAGGAGATCCCTTGGACACACAGATTTGCTTGAAAGTGACCCAAAGGAGGTGGGGAAGGGGGAGTAGAGATGATATTGATGAAATAGGGACAATCTTCTGTTGATGGTCATTATAGCTGGTTGATGGGTGAATGCCGATCCACGCTATGACACTCTCCTTTTTTTTGTATACGTTTAAAATTTTTCCATGAAGACAGATCAGTTTAAAATCTTTCCATGGAGACAGATCAGTATTCCAATGGTGAGATGATGTCCCAGAGTGGTGGCAGTGGCACCGGAGGGACAGTGACAGGTTTAGGATATATATTTCCAAATAAAATCAACCTGACTTAGTGATCCATTGGATGTGGGGTGTAAGAGGGAAAATGTCAAATATGACTCTAGATTTCTGGCTTAAGCAGTAGGATACTGCTCTGTTTTACTGAGATGAAACAGGGAAAAAATATATTGGAAAAAGAGCACATTTGAAGGAAATACCCATGAGTTCAGTCTTGAAGTTGTGTGGGGAACTATTAAGTGGAGATATCAAGCAAGTAAGGAGCTCAGAAGAAAGGTCCAGGCCAAAGGGATAAATTTATGAATGACTGAAATTACGACAAATGAGATAAACTCCATGAATAAGTATAGGAGCTAGGAAAGTGGATACATAAAGAAGAGAAGCTATCCACAAGGGTGCCAAAACCAACTCAATCGGAGAAAGATTAGTCTTTCAACAGGTGGTGCTGAGACTAGATATTGACAAGCAAAAGCTTTAAGTTGGACCCTTATCTCATAGCACATATAAAAATAAGCACAAAAATCAGTTAATACCACAAAACTTTTAGAAGAAAACAGGTGTAAATCTTTGTGACATTTGATTAGGCAACAGTCTCTTAAGATGCAATGCCAAAAGCACAGGAAACAAGAGAAGAGATAAACTGAGCTTTATCAAAATCGGAAACTATTGTGCTAATTGATATCATCAAGAAAGTGAAGACAACCCACAGAATGGGAGGTTATTTGCAAGTCATATATCTGAAAAGAGACTAATATCCAAAATACATAAAGAACTCCTACAACCTTGAAAATATTATTCTAAGTCAAATAAGCCAGTCCCAAAAGATAAATACTCTCTCGTTCCACTCATATGAAGTATCTAGAGTATCAAATTCAAAGACACAGAAAGTGGAATGGTGGTTGCCAGGGGCTGGAGGGAGGAGAAGAATGATAGGTATTTAATGAGTATTTCAGTTTTGCAAGACGAAATACTTCTGGAGATGGGTTGCACAGCAATATGAGTATGTTCAACACTACCAAAGTGTACAAATGCACTTAGAAATGGTTACGATGATAAATTTTATGTAATGTGTTTTTCTTGACCACAATTAAAATAATTTTTTAAAAAGAACTCTTAAAAAAAAAACGGATTTATTTAGGGACGTCTGAGTGGTTCAGTTGGTGAAGCGTCTGCCTTGGCTCAAGTCATGGTCCCAGGGTCCTGGGATCAAGTCCCACATTGGGCTCCTTGCTCAGTGGGGATCCTGCTTCTCCCTGTGTGTGCCGCTCCCCCTGCTTGTGCTCTCTCGCTCTCTCTCTGACAAATAAATTAATAAAATCTTCAAAGAAAATTAAAAACAAAGATAAAGAAGATGTATTTATTTATTTGAGAGAAAGAGAGAGAGAGAGCACAATTGCAGGAGGTTGGGAGAGGGGCACAGGAGAGGGAGAGAGAAACCTAAGCAGACTCCACGCTGAGGGAGGAGTCCCACACAGGGCTCCATATCACAACTCAATCTCATGGCCCTGAGATCAGCACCAGAGGCAAAACCAAGAGTATACCACTCAGGGACCCATAAAAAAAATCTTACAATTGAATGATAACGACAAGTAATCCAAATAAAAATGGGTAAATGGGACGCCTGAATGGCTCAGTTGGTTAAGCGACTGCCTTCGGCTCAGGTCATGATCCTGGAGACCCGGGATCGAGCCCCACATCGGGCTCCCTGCTTGGCGGGAAGCCTGCTTCTCCCTCTCTCACTCCCCCTGCTTGTGTTCCCTCTCTGGCTGTTTCTTTCTGTCAAATAAATAAAATCTTTAAAAAAAAAATGGGTAAATGTCTGAATAAACATTCTTCCAAAAGTGATGTCAAATGAGCAATAAGTACACGAAAAGATGCTTAACATCATTAGCCATCAAGGAAATGCAAATCAAAATCACAGTTAGACACCACCTCACACCCACTAGGGGACCACAGTCAGTATCAGGTGTCGGTGAGGATGCAGAGAAAGTGAACGCTCGTACACTGCTGGTGGGAATGTAAAACGGTACAACTGCTTTGGAAAGTCTACTTGTTCCTCAAATGGTTAAACATAGAGTTCTTATGGAACCCAGGAGGTGCACTCCTAGCTATATACCCCGAGACAGCTGAAAACATGTCCACACAAAGTCTTGCACAAGAATGCTCATAGTAGGGTGCCTGGGTGACTCAGCGGGTTAAAGCCTCTGCCTTCGGCTCAGGTCATGATATCAGGGTCCTGGGATCAAGGCCCGCATCGGGCTCTCTGCTCAGCAGGGAGCCTGCTTCCTCCTCTCTCTGCCTGCCTCGCTGCCTACTTGTGATCTCTCTCTCTGTCAAATAAATAAATAAATCTTTTTAAAAAAATGTACAGAGCTCAGTACCACAAGCTGTCTGACAGATCTACGGGCCCTTTGCTCTCACAGCTTTATCTCACAGAACACGGCATAAGAAAACAAGAATGTATAGCCATCTGTCTAGCAATTATGGTGAAAAAAGTGGATCTACCTAAATAATCATATTCTATATTAATACTCTAATTAATAATATTCTATCAATACCGTAGATTCCTACGCAATTGGCTGAAATAGTGGTGTAGAGCTGTATGGGCTCATAGAGCAAAGGCCCACGATTGTTGTTTAGTGAAAAGTCGGTGCAGATTAGTAAGATATAATTAATCCGTTTATAAAATTGAGCCTTCTATACAGAAGGGTATCTATCAAACAGTGATTATATCTTGTGTGAGAATTACAGGGTGAGTTTTACTCTTTTTAAAACTTGATTAATTTTAATGTTTAGTTTTATTAATCTGACAGAGAGAGAAAGAGAGCGCCCATGCACACAAGCAGGGGAAGTGGCAGCAGGAGGGGGAGAAGCAGGCTTCCCGCTGAGCAGGGAGCCGGGACAGGGAGCCCGAGGTGGGGAGCTTTAGCAAGGAGCCCAAGGCGGAGCTCAATCGAGGACCCTGGGACCATGACCTGGGCTGAAGGCAGATGCTTAACCAACTGAAACACCCAGGCGCCCCCAATTTTTACTCTCTTTAGTTTCTCTTTTATTTAAACTTATTAGAATAAGCATGCAATACTTTCAAAATCAACAAAGAACAGTAGGTTGTTTTTAATATTTAAAATAAAAGGTAGAAATGACATTGTCTTTTTTCTTTATTAAAAGTCAAAGACTTAAAAGTTTAATAATATCTACTGTTGATCAACATGCTGATGAACAGGCAGTCTCACCCACTATTGAGGGGTAAGGCAGTGAGAATAGGTACAGACATTTCATATGTAGATACCTGTCCGACCCATAACTCCACCTCTAACAATTTATTCTTAGAGAATAACTGGACACTGGGGCGCCTGGGTGGCTCAGTCATTAAGCGTCTGCCTTCGGCTCAGGTCATGATCCCGGAGACCGGGGATGGAGCCCCATATCGGGCTCCCTGCTCGGTGGGAGGCCTGCTTCTCCCTCTCTCACTCCCCCTGCTTGTGTTCCCTCTCTGGCTGTGTTTCTCTCTGTCAAATAAATAGCTAAAATCTTTTTTGAAAAAGGAAAAAAGAAAATAACTGGACACAAATTTAAATGTATAAGAATGTTCACTGGACTGTAGTTAGAAGAAAAAAGAACACTAGGGCAGGAACAAGTTGTGGTTTATTCATGGATGAAAGGCTCTGTAACAATTAAAATGATCAAGTTATTTATTAAAACTAAATCTACATGAGCATGGAAGGATAGCATCACATAACACTGGGAAAGCATCATATAGAACACCATGCACAATAAAATATATGTGGGAAGGATGGGCACCAAAATTCCAACAATATTTTTCTCCATGAGTTGGGATTTTAGGTGTATTTTTATTTTCTTCTTAATACTTTTCTGTATACTCCCCCTGTATTTTATGATCACAATACAGTATTCTCATTTGGTGGAAAGAATAAAAAAGAGGAAAAAAGGATACAGCAAGAAAAAGACTTGTTTCAAGGGCACAGCAATATTAACTAACAGATACTTCTGATACTTCAAATTCTAAAACCTCATTCTTCTTACATGAAGATGCTTAGAATCCAACAGAAGAAAAAAACCTTGATTTTTTTAAAAATTATATTTATTTATTTGATAGAGAGAGATCACAAGTAGGCAGAGAGGCAGGGAGAGAGAGAGGAGGAAGCAGGCTCCCTGCCGGGCAGAGATGCCAGAGATCCCAGGACCCTGAGATCATGACCTGAGCCGAAGGCAGAGGCTTAACCCACTGGGCAACCCAGGCGCCCAGAAACCTTGATTTTAAAAATGAACTTTGCCAGTGAAATCTGGGTAAGGTCACTGGGTGGATGTCGTATTGATTTTCTGCTTGTGCCGTGGTGCCCTCCTTACGCGGATGTCACTACCGGGGGACACTGAGTGAAAGGCACATGAGAGCTTTGTATTAGTTCATACAACTGCATGTGAATCTACAATTACCTCAAAATATAAAGTTTATTTCAGAAAAATAAACTTGGCACCTTCAAAAGGAAAACGGGCCAAGATTTCTTAAAGCTGAGGCCTGGTCTCAGGTAAAGTCGGAATCAGGCACAGGCATTTAAAAATGTGTGCCTTCACCTTTCAGGTCTGTCATGCAGAACGTTCTGTTAGAAAGTTCTTTCCAACACCTAGATGGGCCTCGTCGTACCTAGTGATCCTTCACCAAGGAACAAATCCTCGTCATCCTGTTCCTTCTTTGATAAAACTAGATCCCTACCGTCGGTGCCGTACCTCAGCGGCAGAACATTTGAATAAAGGACATTTCCTTATAGTAAGATTCAAGCTGGGGCGCCTGGCTGGATCAGTCACTAGAGCATACAATTCTTGATCTCAGGCTGTGAGTTCAAGTCCCATGCTGGGTGTAGAGATTAGTTAAAAATTGAAAAAGAAGAAGAGATCGAATATAGATTATGAAAGATTACAGACATAGATATACACATATACACATTCAGTATGTTAACCAATTGCTTAAACTTCATTTAGATCCTTATTAAACTAAACAAATGGTACAAAGACATTTATGTGGGGGGGGATTTTAAATGCTAACTCGGGTGATTTTAAGGAGTCACTGTTACTTTTTAGGTGTGATAACAGTACTGTAGTTATGCTTTTTAAAAGCTTTATCTTTTATAGATGCACACTGGAATAGTTGTGGATAAAATAATATCTTAGATTTGCTTCAAAACAATCCAGGAGTGAGAGAGGAGGAGGGTATATATGAAACCAGGTTGGCTCGTAACTTGGTAATTATTCAGCCTGGTAATGGGCACAACCTGTTTATTAAACTATTCTCTCTTATTATATATGCTTGAATTTTTCCACAATAAAAGAACTTAACAATGAAAAATATAAGCATTTTTCAATTTGTTTGGTAGTCAAGGAAGCACAGTATGAATATCAACTCTGAGGTGATGTCGCTGGGTTGTTTTATTTTGTTTTTAACTTAAAAAAAATTGGGGACGCCTGGGGGGCTCAGTGGGTTAAGCCTCTGCCTTTGGCTCAGGTCATGATCTCAGGGTCCTGGGATCAAGGCCCATGTCCTTGGGCTCTCTGCTCAGCGGGGAGCCTGCTTCCTCCTCTCTCTCTGCCTGCCTCTCTGCCTACTTGTGATCTCTTCAAATAAATAAATAAAAATCTTTTTAAAAAAAGATTTATTTATTGGGCACCTGAGTGGCTCAGTCGGTTAAGCATCTGCCTTTGGCTCAGGTCATGATCCCAGGGTCCTAGGATGGAGCCCTGCATCAGGCTCCCTGCTCAGTTGAGAACCTGCTTCTTCCTCTCCCTCCCTCTGCCTGCCACTTCCCCTGCCTGTGCCCTCTCCCTGTGTATCAAATAAATAAAATCTTTTTTTAAAAAAAGATTTATTGGTGGCACCTGGGTGGCTCAGTTGGTTAAGCAACAGCCTTCGACTCAGGGCATGATCCCGGAGACCCGGGATCGAGTCCCACATCGGGCTCCCTGCTCGGCAGGAAGCCTGCTTCTCCCTCTCTCACTCCCCCTGCTTGTGTTCCCTCTCTGGCTGTGTTTCTCTCTGTCAAATAAATAAAATCTGTAAAATAAAAATAAAATAATATAAAAATAAAAAAATATTTATTTATTTATTCTAGAGAGAGCAAACGAGAGCTTGTGCGTGGGCAGGGGAAGGGGCAGAGGGAGAGAGAGAGGAAAAGCAGACTCCCGCTGAGCAGGGAGCCCACCGTGGGGCTCCACCTTAGGGCCCTAGGATCATGACCTGAGCCAAAACCAAGAGTTGGATGCTTCGCCCATGGAGCCACCCCGCACCCCTGTTGCTGGGTTGTTTTAAAACAACATTTCTGGATAGTCCTTCAAAATTCAAGAATTATTTTTAAATGGCATTTTGTGTGGCCCAGGTTGATATGGGCAAGTTTTGAGTAATCCAGTAAATGTTAACACATATTAGAAACACTTCAATTTTTTTCCACAGAAGAGAGAGAGAAAACTCCTTAGAACGGGTCGCGACTGTTTGCTCAGGCACGCCAGCCGGCCTGCTCGGACCCCAAGGCAAGGAACAAGAGGGATGCCAAAGAAATGAAATGTCAGTTTGGTTTTCGACAATTATTTAATATACCATCTCATATACCATGGTGGCACAGCAAACTGTTAGGAGGAAATGGAGTTCGTGCTGGATTTAAACTAATTCTATTTTTTTTTCAGAATGATTTCTTTATCTGAGAGAGAGTACAGGAGAGCAGGGATGAGTGGGGGAGAGGGAGTGAGAGAGACCTGAGCAGACCCTGCTCTGAGTGTGACATGGGGCTCCATCTCAGGCCCCTGAGTTCGTGACCCAAGCCGAAACCCAGAGTCAGATGCTTCGCCCACCGCGCCACCCAGGCATCCCTGATTTAAACTAATTCTTTATGTGCTTCCTATTTCACATTAAAACAGAAATAACGTGGGGTGCCTGGGAGGCTCAGTCGGTATAGCATGCCACTCTTGACCTCAGGGTTGTAAGTTCAGGCCCCAAGTTGGGTGTAGAGATTACTTTTAAGTAAAAAAGAAAGAAAAAGAAGAAAGAAATAGTGCCAGCCAGAAACACATCTGTTTAAAAAACTCACCATGTGATTTTCTAGTGGATATTAAACATCAGCTGAGGAAACATGCGGTTACGGCTAGGACTTGGGGAGTGGTTCAACCTCCATGGTTATTAAATGGGTTCTTAACCTCCTGTCCTAAATTAGGACCAAGTATTTTTTTTTAAGATTTTATTTATTTAAAAGAGAGAGAGACAGCACACAAGCAGGGGGAGCTGCGGAGGGAGAGGGAGAAGCAGACTCCCCACTGAGGAGGGAGCCTGATGTGGGGCTCCATCCCAGGACATGGAGATCATGACCCAAGCCAAAGGTAGATGCTTAACCGAATGAGCCACCCAGGCGCCCCAGGATGAAGCATTTCTAAACCAATAAAAATGTGTAGCTGTGACAGGGAGAAGGGCGGCAACTGCTTACCCTATAGAGGTTCACATTCTTGTGAAAAAAGCCTTCTTTCTGGAATCTGTGCCACAGCATGTACTCCTTGGGGTAGGGGGCAGTTACTTCCCATCACACAGGAAGCTCTATTCCTAGGGGGCTCTGTTCTCCCCTCCTCCTTCCTTTCCTACAAGAGTAAACACCTGGGGGTAAATAAACTCTTCGAATGTGGGTGACATAGAGAGTGACAGATTGATGCCCGGGAGCCCAGGAGCACATAGTGGCCCAGACCGACCTCACACCAAACAGCCTGGGCACCAGAGGCAGTGACAGAAATGTAGGGGCCTATCTTCACTTTTCAGTAAAGGAGAAAGCAAGTTATTTCCTGATGTCTGAACTCAGACACTGGACACTCTACCAAGTGGAATGATGTACCATTTTCCATTTCGTGGGCCTGTGTGTGTTTGTGTTTATTAAGTTCTATGCCCAATGTGGGGCTTGAACTCATGGCCCTGAGATCAAGGGTCACATGCTACACCAACTGAACCAGCCAGGCACCCCTTAATTTCATGGACTTTTTTTTTTAATTTTTTTAAAAGATTTTATTTATTTATTTGACAGAGACAGAGAGATCACAAGCAGGCAGAGAGGCAGGCAGAGAGAGAGGGGGAAGCAGGCTCCCCGCTGAGCAGAGAGCCCATTGTGGGCCTCGATCCCAGGACCCTGAGATCACGACCTGAGCTGAAAGCAGAGGCTTAATCCACTGAGCCAGCCAGGCGCCTTCATGGACTTTCTTTAAGGAGTCATAGCAAGGAAGAAATTATGTAAAGAAATAAAATACCTCTAGGAACTGAGGCAAATTAGCAGAATCACTGAATGACATCATAGAAAAGGCCCTTGGGAGCCTACAATCTAATCTCCTTACCTTATGATGATGGCAAAGCAGACCCAGAGAGGGGATCTCACTTTCCCGAAGTCCCACCAAAGTAGGAACAGCATGAGGCTTAAACTCGCTTCTCATTGGCAGAGCAAGGCTCTTTGTGCTGGTCCCATAAATACCGTTTGTAGCATCCTGGCCGGGGGCGGGGGCGGGGGTAAAGCCACAGCTTAACCAGGTTAAGGACTGGGAGGAGCAGCATAAGCCGGCACCTGGGAGAGCTGCAGGGAGGCTGGCTGGCCAAGACGCACCCTGAGTCCTGCAGATGCCAGTCTAAAGGGGTCATCTTAGATGGAAGAATTGGCACAAAGGCCTTTCTGGTCTGCGTTAAGGCTTTTGAGGGAGGGCTCACCTAAGTTAGAAAATCTGAAAGCGACCTGTAACATCAAGGCATGGGTCTGCCCAGGCTGTCCCCTCCTGGCTAATTCTGAAATTTCTCCCTAAGGCAAGTCAGGAAGAACTTCGACTTGGTCCCAGCAAAGTTTGCCCTCTAGACCGGTCCGCTTGCCCCACGATGCTCACTGCTTACTGGCCCTGTGACAGTGTGGCCTCAAACCTGAGAGTGCCCGTCAGCACGAGCTGGACTCCACCAGCTAGAGGGCTGTGGGGGGGTGTACTGGCCCCCTCACTGCAGGGCGGACGGACACCCTCTAGGCCACCTCTCCTACAGCCCCATATATGTCTGATGTATAAGAGGGCACTCTCTCTTACTCCCTAGGAGCCCGACACCTGCAAGGATGGGGCACCGTTAAACAACCATGAAGAGTGGGAGACAAACGACAGCTGGGTAGAGACCCACCAGCGTCTGAAAACAGGGCAGAGGGAGCCCCTGAGGATTCAGCCAGTTCCAGGAACCTGTGTAGAGTTGGCACAAGACCCACTCGCCCTCCCCGGGGCTGGCGGACCAGCTTCATTCATTGCCTCTGTCTTCCCGAAATAATCCCGCCCGCAGCACCCAAGACCTCAAGGTGCAGAGGACGCCGTTCTTGCTGTCGCCTGAAACACCGCGTCAGGAAGGAAGAACTGTCCTTCCCCCCAAGGCGACTTGGGATCAGATCCCCCGCTGAGAGACCCGCCCCAGCGCGCCCAGCTCCACGCTGCCTCCGGGGCCCCTGCCACGGCCGGCCCAGCGCGGGAGGAGAGAGGCCGAGCGCTCCGGGGCCGGCGGGGAAGCGCTGGGGGGCAGTCCGAGGCCGGGAAATGAACGCGTCCACGAATGAATGAATGGTGGTGGCGGACACGCGGTAACAGCGTCCCCACGACGGCGCCCCTCCTGCGGCCGCCCGACCTGCCTCACGCCCAGGGGCAGAGCGCCGACGCGCCGCCACCTGCCCCGCCAACAGCTCGCGGCCCCGGAGGAGCCCGCGCCGCCCTGGAGCCGAGCCCGAGGTCCGGGGGCCGGGAAGCGCCTGCCCCGCGGCCGCCTCGCCCCGCCAGGCAGCGTCTCCTCGCGGCAGCCCCCGGCCCGCCGCCCAGCCCAGCCCGCGAGCCTCAGTCCCTTACCTGCCCGCCCGGGCAGCCTCGCCCCGGCTCAGAGCCGTAGTCTCCGCGCCTCCAGAGAGCGCCGCGGACCGCGCGGCCAGACCCGGCGCCCGTCGGCCCGCCCCCGTCGCGCGCCCCGCCCCAGACCGCCCATTGGCTGCTCGCGCGGGACGGCCCCGCCCACTGGCAGCTCGCGCGGGACGGCCCCGCCCGTCGGTTCCGGGTCCTCAGGTTCTACCCGCAGCTCTGCGCGGATTCTTGCACTCCCGGTAGAACACCGCCCGGGCCTGGGTCTGCACCTCCTGCCGCTCCCAGCGCAGGCCTCGGGGCCCTTCCAGGCCCTTCCACCTCTGCAGCAGCCCCATCCCGTCCTCCTCTAAACCCTCCCGACTCTGACTCTGAGCTCGGGGGGGGGGGGGGGGGTTGCAACTTCTCCCCACACCACAGTTCGGGAACACAGGAGACTTAACAGGATGGTGGAGAGGTCGGACAGCCCGGCGGGCAGAATGCTTTCCCGCATTCTTCCAAGTCGGGTCCTAGGGAGGGACTGACGATGGTCAGACATCAAGTGGGGAAGCTCGATGGGACAAGGCTCCGGGCCTTGAGAATGAGGCCAGAGCTCTATTCCCTGGGCCTCCTGACCTTGAAGGCCATTCCCTGCCCCCGCCAGTTAGGAGGACCCCTTAGAGGGGTCGGAGAAGGTGCACGCCATTCCATTCCATTCCATCCCTAAACCTCTCTGAACCCCGTGGCCCCGCTGTCATGGAGGGGAGGGCACTGGCAGACAGTGGGGCACAAGGGGAGCCGAAGGCGCTGTTTCCCTACAGCGCCCTTACATTAGGGGCTCTGTTGCAGAAGTGCTAACCCTCACCCACCAGAAGGGAGGGCTCTTGCTGCCCTCTCCTCTTTGGTCCAAATAAACCCAGATGTCCCGGCTGCAGCCTATAGAAGCCCACCTACCACCTCCTCAGGGCACTGAAGGGATAACCCATCTCCTCAAGACCATCACCACCTCCGCATTTCTGTACCCCGCAGAGGACGGGGCTGGCAAGTGGCCTGGGTCACCACACAGGAGTGACCACCAGGAGGTGCAAGGTTCTTGCCATTCACGCCCTCCTCAGAGGGTAGAGTTCGCCCCCGCCCACCCCACCAGAGAAGAGAGGAATCGGGGGTGCTTCAGCCGTTGTTTATTGACACACAGGTAGGCTCTACAACAAAGGCCTGGAGCGGCTGCAGCAGTGGGGAATGGAGGGCTGCAGCCACAGCGGAGTGTAGGAGCAGACGTGCACAACGCACAGGTGGGAGTGGGGAGACTGGCGGGGGGCTGGAGAGGCAAGTAAGGGCCTGAGCCAGTCTCCAGTTGGGACCACGCCCTATGCTGCTACTTTTGCCGATGGTCTCTTAGCCCCAGGCCGGGATTGGGAGTTCTCAGGGCATCCGTTTTCTACAGGAACTGAATAGAGTACGCAGAGGAGGAGAAGCAGGGGCTGTTGCCCTCTATGTTAAGCTCCAGGGCTTCCAGTCCTGCACCCTTCCTTCGTCCCTTGGTTGGGAGAGGTCACACGATGTGCAACCCAGTTCTGGGTCACTTCACCCGAACAAGGCCCTAAACAAGTCATGTTTCACGAGGCATTAATCTTCCCTGGCATCCCAGCCCACCAGCGCCACACGACAGCCCCCAAGTGAGCCCTACAAGCATTGCTGGCCTAACAGATGGGTTGGGGGAAGGGGATGGGATAGGGGCTGGAGGAGGGGCTCTGGGGCCCATCACGGCACAGGCACGACACGCATAGTGTTGGTGAAGCCGGAGCCAGGGCGCCACCCAGTCAGCACAATGACCACATCACCCTTCTTGAAGAAGCCTCGAGCCTTGCCTGCAGGGAGAGAAGAAAGGTGGGTGAGTAAGAGCCACGCCAGGCAGGTATGCACCTGCTGACTGCCCTGCAGCCGAGCAGCGGGCAGGAATGACGGGGCCATTACTTCCTCCCACCACAAGGTGGCGCAAGCCTCCCAGCTCCAGGCAAGGGGATGCCGGAGGCCCAGACACGTCCTGATCTAAGGACACGTCCTGATCTACCTGATCTACGGAGTGCGGAGTTGCCAGGGAGGGACCTTTGGACATCATTCATTTTACACTCTAGAGGGTGGAGTGCTTCCTCTCATCCACTGACACCTACTTTTACCAGGGACAAAGGCCATGAGCATATAATGCGTGTGTAGGACACCCCTCGGTGTAGAAGCTGTGGCTCATTTTGTTTTGTGACCCTCAGTAGTGAGCAGCAGATGCCCAAGAACCGACATCCCTGACTATCCAGGACCCTTTGCTTTGGGTCCAGGAGGAAGTGGGCAGCTCAGCCCAGAACTTCAGGGAATGGGAAGGATTCCTATGCAACCTAAGGTCAGCCTGTTCCCCTTTCCGGAGGATCCTAGGGGTTTCAGTGCTCAAGCGCCCTCCCCATCCCTCCAGGCTCTAGCCCTTGCTCCTAGCCACGCACCGACATTCATGGCCAAGTTCACCCGGAGGTCCACGTCCTCAGCCCAGGCGTCCTGCACTGGGTCCTTACACACCACAGGGAAAATGCCGCGGTACAGGTGGGCCTGGCGAGCAGTCTGGTGATTCCGGGTCACAGCGATGATGGGGGCGCGGGGGCGGTATCTAGCCACCTGGTGAGCAGACCTAAGATGGGATGATGGATGGCAGAAGAGACCATTAGACAGCGTTCCAGAGCGTCCCCGGATGCCCCGCAGGGCCTTCAGCACCATCTTACCCTTTAACTCACTCTGCCAGCATGAGACCCTGAATTTAGCATCTGTTCCCAATGCCAGGGCAGCCCCTTGTTCTCTACCTTCCAAGGAATAGAACACGACCCTTCTTCCTATGCTATGCTATCCACTTGCCTTCCTCCCCTCCCTGCAGCCCAGGGCCCCAGGATCACACAGACCCAGCGTGGTCCATCTCACCCATTCACCCGACACAGCCTGTAGTTGGCAGACCCCCTCCCCTGAACTTGTCCACCCTGGCACAGATACAGCCTGCCCAACCTCACCAGCACCCATTCTTCTGGCTGCTGGCAACAGCTACGAGCCAAGCAGCGTGTGAATATCTCCTGACTCTCGACATCTGCAAGGAAGAGGACTGGAGCCCACCAGCACCCCTGGGAATCTACAGTGTAAACCTTCCTTCCTGTTGTGCCCTCTCCCCAGCCCACGTGGCCCCATGTCCCTGAAGCAGTGCCAGCAACTGAGCTCGAGAGCCCAACCTGAGTATTTCAGAGCAAGTTCAAAATCTGGGTGTTACCCAGGAGGCAAGACCAGAAGCTGGGGGGGGGGGGGGGGGGGCAGGCTCTGCCTGTGAAGGCTCCTCCAGAGGGTAGGAAGCCCCGGCACCAGATGCTTCCTTGAACACGGACACTACCTTTGTGGTTGCAGATATGTCTTGGGAGTTGGGGGGGCAGGGACGTGCTTGCAGGAGGCCCTGGGCCTCAGAAGGCAAGCTCTAAGGACACTCAACAGGTGTGAGGGAAACTTAAGCCACAGCAGAGCAGAAAGTGCCCCAGTGAAGGCCTGGCCCCATACAAGGCTTTCAGAGGGAAGCAACTGCTGAAGTCGGGACTTGTGAGAGTGAAATCCCAGAAGACTGGAACTAAAAATAGTCAAACAGCAAAGGCTGGACCTTTCCACAAAGGTCAACCCTGGCGGTGGGAGCTGTTTATCCTGAGCCCTCTGCTGAGGGGATCTGCACAGACCTCAGACCCTACAGGCAGCCCCACGCACTGCTCCGGCGCACGGGGACCCTCTCTGCCAGGAGTCCCTCGTGGCCCTGGGAGAGGCATGAAGAGCACACTCCTAGACGGGGGCAGAGACCGAGGCTAACTCATGGCCCGACCAGGAAGAGATCCTAAGTCCAGGGCCGAGCACAGGCCTCAGCTGGCTGGCATGGCACCAGGGTGCCGGTGAGACAGCACGGTGACCTTCCGTGCCCCTGGGGCCGGAGACAGACAGGGACAGGTGCACCAACCACATGGCATGTCGGCGAACAGCACTGATTCTCCGAACACAACTTCTAAAGAGCTCATGGTAGCCGGAAGGAACAAAACTGGCCACTTTTACTTTTTTAAAAGATCAGCTTGTAAATAAGCAAATGAGCACTTATAGTCAGTCTATCTAGTTCTGTAATTAAGTCTCTAGTTTATCCTAAGCCTGTAAACTTGCTCTGGATGCAAATGCTCTGACACCACGGGGAGTCCTGCCTGGAGTGCTTTGGGCCCAGGTGGCAGGCCGAGGGGTCTTACCTGGGCTCAGTGCCATCCGAGCCCCGTTCACGCACTGCTCTCAGGACGCCCAAGGAAGGTGCCCGGGAGCAGGGCATCCCCCTGGAGCTGCTGCCACCTCCTACCTGCCGGACTTGGTGAGGACGATTATGGCCCCACTGCAGCACTTGAAGGAGGCCTCCACGGCGCCCACGGCGGCGGCTTCTGTGGGGTCGTTGGTAATGGGCGCCAGGCGGCGGAGTTCCTCAAATAATTGCAAGTGGTAGATGGCGGCCTCTGCCTCACGGGCAATCTAGGGGAGCAATATCCGTCCAGAGGGACAAGAGGGGGACAGAGCTTGTCAGAGCTGCGTCACGTGGGAGAGGGAAGGGAAGAGTCGCACAGGCAGCTGGTGAGGAACGTGGGCCTGGATGTGAGGCCAAGAGGTGGCCGAGCACTGCAGTTGCTGAGCGGGGCGAGATCAAGACTCACAGGACTGAGTCCCTCACCAGCAGCCTGTGCCGTCCACAGTGCCTACCGAGCTGAGGGCCCTCCTGGTCCTGCCCTGCCCTGACCTCCCTGGCTGGCTGCCTACAGAGAAGAGGACCGGAGCGCAGGCCCCGTGTCTGAGATCAGCTGGAGCTAGCGGCTGCTTCTCCTGCAGTTACCTGCCCTTGGGGCCCTACCTGCCAGACTCCGTCAGAACTATCAAAGCTGCTGCTAAACACTTATAAGAAGCCTCCACGCTGCCCATGGCCATGGCTTCCATGAGGTCTGTGGAGTGGCTCGAGCCTCGCACAAGTTCTTCAAACAGCTTGCGGTGGAACATGGCTGCCTCAGCCTCACGAGCTATCTGTAAGGTTTAGAGAGGGAGGAGAGGCAAGGAAGAGGGGAGGAGGAGGAGGGAGAAAACACGAGAGACAACACACGGAAAGACAGAATGGGGGATTAATCAGAGGAAGGTGACCTCGGGTTAATTGGCTAAATCTGTCCTTCATGCGGATGTCAGGAGGCAGCGTGATGGCAGCCCAAGGCGCAGGGACGGGTGCAGAATTTCCACACTCACTGCAGCTGCTCCCCCGCCCACAGAGGGAAGGGGTTCTTCCACGCAGCAAAGGGGTTTGGTTGGGGGCAGGGGTGGCGGGAGACAGCAGGGCCACAGGCTCTATGCCCGCACCACTCCCCAGCACGCCTGACCATGCTGCCTCGTGACACAGCTCACAGGAAGGAGCAGGCCCTCCCCCTCGCATGGCTGTCCGGTCACCCCAGGCTGGGCGCCCGGCTGGGGCCACGGCGAGCCCTTCCCGTGGCCGGCCGGGGGATCGCCCTGAGCGGCGCCTGGAAGCTGGTCAGATGAGGCCAAAGCCGCGCAGCTTAACCACGGTCCGAGCACAAAGGCGGGGAAAATGGTGGACGGACGAGGGGCACATGGGACAGCCATGTGAGGGGGTGGACGCTTGTGGGAACACACAGGTGAGTACGACAGGACATTTGATTAAAACGTAAGGATTATCACAGTGACGGGAAAGCCATTCAGTTACTCAACAGACCACCCGCTCAGAGAGCACCGAGGATCAGAAAGACAACGTGAGCTGCAGAGGAGTGCAAGCAATCACCAGCACCTTAGCGAGTGAGGGGTGCGGGGAAGGTCAGTAGGCACTTCATTGACCGGGTAAGAGAAGCAGGTACGTGGCAGGATTTACTCGGCTAAAGGTTTTCTTTCTCGAAGAAGGGAGGGCATGCAGTCCAAAGGACAGGAGACGTGAACAGGAAACAACCATACCTCACGCTGCTTAGCCCTTAGCTATGGGTGGTTAACGGCCTCAGTCAGATATAAGAGAAAGCAGCGAATGGTTAAGAGAAGCTCCTGGCCAGTGTTAACTGGGGGCGTGGAAAGGAGAGGCCTGACCCGCCTCGCCCGGAGCCCATCACTTATCTTCTGAGTGGGGCTATCCAAGCCCTGCGGTTTGCTCTAAGGTGTCTGTTCAGGGGAAAGACTGGGGTTTGGAAAAACAGGAGTTCAGAAGCCAGAGGGTCATTCTTAGTCTTGGCCCTGCACAGGCCCCTGCTGCACACCCAGCCTCCTCTCCAGCTGCACAAAGCACCGTTACAGGCCAACAGTGGCTTTGAAGCCAGCAGACCTGGGCTCAAACTGAGGCTTTACCATCACGGAACCCTCCCGTGTATGTTGGGGTGACTTCTATTACACAGGGGATACAAAGATTACATCAGTCTACAACCTAGCAACTGGACACAGAGTGAAGGAGAAGAGATCTGTCGGAGGCGGGGTTTACATCTGGGAGAGTACAGGAGAGGGGGCATCATACAAGTGCATGGGGATCCTTTCCTGATGGGAAAAGGAACAGGAAGGTCAAGGAAAAGCCACTTCAGGATGGAGAACAAGTCTGCTGAGCTCACCCACGGTAAGCACTGACACTGGACTGCCAGCACCCCGTGTCCCAGGCCTCAGGAGCCCTGCTTAATTAACACTCAGGGAGTCTAGAGCAGGACCAGACAAGGCTGGGGAGGGGAGAGGGAGCCAGGCAGTGGAACGTGGCCAAGCCGGAGAGCCTTGAAGAGCCAGCTGCCCCAGGGGAGAAAGAAGGGCCGCCTGAGGACCCTTCTGGATGCTCTCAGGCCAGGCCCAGCAGGCTTGGTCTCCTTCCACCTATCTCGACTTGTGGACGTGCTGCCTGGCACTAAACCCCACCTTGCCGCGTGAGGTGAGTGCAGCTGCTCAGCAAAGCAGCCCCCCCGCCCCGCCCCGCCATGCATGGCCGGCTCGGGCACCCTGGCGCACACACAGCCTCCACCGCAGGCCCGGGACCTCCGGGAAAGGGCTCTGATGTGGGACAGGTGGGGAACCGAACGGAAGCCAGACAGCTGGGCTGGGAGGAGCCAAGGGCCTTTTCCAGAACAGGGCAGAGGCACTCGGGTCCTCCGGCTGTCCCGAGGAAGGGGCAGATTCGTAGCCTTGATGCTGGAAGGGAACTGTGCTAGGAAGAACAGCCTCCTTAGGAAGGAGGACGCCTCCAGAACAGGAGGGAACAGCAAAGGGTGTGTGGGCAGGGAAGGCAGGAGAGGAAAAAAAAAAAAAAAAACCAAGACCCCCTTCTCCCCCAGCACACACCTCCTCACTCCTGCTGTGACTCAGGATCACAGAAGGTTGTGGGTGCAGAACCCTAAAGGATGTCGCTCTGTACAGGAGCCGGCCCCCACCCCGGCCCACAGAACTCACCAGGTGCTGCATGCGAACCGCCTCGAGCGGGTAGTCCCCTTTGGCAGTCTCTCCAGACAGCATGATGCAGTCAGCTCCATCCAAGACCGCGTTGGCCACATCACTGCCCTCTGCCCGGGTGGGACGGGGCTTCTTAATCATGCTCTCCAGCATCTGGGAAGGGACAAGGCACAGTGAGATGCAGCCAGGGCGGTCCTCAGAGAGGAAGGACTATGCATGGACTCCCTGGGCAGTGTGTCTGTGCAAAGAGTATGGCTTTGCATGTGTGTTATCTGAGAGGCGGGGGTGGGACCCTGCGGAGAGACTGGGCAGCACCCCAACAGCCGCCGGCAGCGTGCGAGGGCGAGGAGAGGCACATGCCTGCGTCGCGCAGATGACGGGCTTCCCGGCTCGGTTGCACCGTCCAATCATCATCTTCTGAGCTAGGAAGACCTTCTCTGCAGGAATCTCGATGCCCAGATCGCCACGAGCCACCATGATGCCGTCGCTGGCTTCCAGGATCTCATCAAACCTGCCGGAGTGGGTGGGAAGAGGGAGGGGCTGTATGCAGTGAGGCTACAGTACAGCGAGGCTCAGGTCCCCCTGCATTCTTGGACTCATCAGTTCCTCGCTGGGACGGCTGTCCATGACCCCATCCTGTGCAGAAGGGACAAGGCGTCCCAGCGACCTTCGTCCTCCAAGGTGGGCTAAATGTTCTGCTTGCTGACCTTTAGCACTAGCATGGGAATGTCACTGAAGGGGAGTGGGGGAGAGGACAAGGTTATCCTCCAGAGCCTGTGGGTTTGTTTCCTTTCCATCCGCATCTCCTGAGGCCCCTCTAAGGGCATCTCTCACCATCAGCACTCCAGCCAGCAACTCCCAGGCAGAAAGAGAATACGAGGCCAGCTGAATACTCCTGACACAAAGGTCCACGGCCTTCCAGCCAAGGACACTGGAGGGCTGCTCCTTGAGGCAGCCCCCTCCCACCTGCTGAAGGCAAGAGGACATGTGGCTTTGCCAAGGTCGGCTAGCACCCACAGTTTATCAGGACATCAGAAAGAGGACTCCCTGTTGCCTGGTACAAAGGACATCCCCACAGAGCTAAGAATGGCAAGGTCACACGTGGGCAGGGCCACTCCCCCTGCCCTCCCCAAGCACACACCTAATCCACACAAGTAGGTCTAGGGTTTTAGCTGTGCTGACTTATGTTCCTAGTAAGGATACGAGGAGGAACAGATGTCACCGAGCTGGCTGTACTCACTGGGGATACCGGGGATACCGGGGAGGTGGTGAAGGGAAGCTGGGACCGGGCAGAGCGGAGGAGGCACGTGCTCTCCTCCCGGAAGCTGATCACAAGCCAGGGCCAGCCCAGTCATCAGGCCAGCTGCCTTCTACGTGGAGACGAGGACACCACGAGCATCCACAAGAGCCTGTCATCTTCCCTCCATTGGGAAAAATGGTGGCGGAGGTGGGGGATGAGGGGAAAGGTCCCCTTATTCTAGCAAAGTAGTGCTTCTGATCAGAAGGGCAGCATATGGCCTCTGATCCTGTGAGCAGGGACCCCAGGGACCCCAGGGACCCTGTCCACTCCAACACTGGTCCTTGGGCCTATGGAACAATGTCAGTCATCACTAGGGAGCATCTATATCTTCCCAGGTGACTGGCATGCCGATATGTATAGACATATAGATATAGATATTTAAATACCAATGCCTTGGGGCCCCTGGTTGGCTTAGACAGAAGAACGCGCGACTCTTGCTCGCAGGGTCACAGGTTCGAACCCCACATCGGGTGTGGAGATTATTTAAATAAACTTTAAAACAAAAAAACCCCTAAGTAAATAAATAAATAAAAATACCAATGGCCTTCTGCTCCCCTTGTTCAGATATTTAGACTCAGGAGGTCTGGCCTCAGCTAGGGAGTCTGTATTCGGGTGGGCAGGTGGCCAGGTTAGGGAACTCGGTATTCCTGGGATAGTCTGCTTTTTGGAAAGTGAGACAGGGACGAGAGGGGCATTTACCTCCGAACTCCCTCGTGATTCTCAATTTTGCTGATTATCTTGATATTCTTCCCTTTCTCTCCGAGGACCTTCCTGACTTCATGGACATCAGATGCCTTGCGGATGAAAGATGCGAACACCATATCTACATCCTGCTCTACCCCGAATTTCAGATCCTGGATGTCCTTTTCCGACACAGCAGGCAAGTCCACAGCAGCCCCGGGGAGGTTCACACCCTTCTTGCTCCCCAGGGAACCGCCGTTCTCCACCTCCGTCATCAGGAAGTCAGCACCT